>PVHP010027602.1:0-23742 GCA_004024765.1 Zapus hudsonius | reverse complement strand
TTTATATATCCATTCTATCAACTCTGTTCCTTCTAGAGAACCCTGACTAATACAGTCACCCTGTTGTTAGTGAGAATAAATTCAATAAATAATAGCATAAAAAACAAACCAGGTAAGAAAAAAGTGAAAATTTGCATTTTATTTCAAGCAGTTTCCTGTGCAGTTTCTACAAAGTGCTTTTGGAAACTGTGACCTACACACTGTGCCCTGGATTGCCTGCACCTGTCCTTGGGTAATAGTGTAATAGCCAGGAGACTTTGACAAGTGTCCCCACAACCTCAAATATTGTGAGAGGGCTCCGGGTACGGAGAGAGCAAAAAGGTGTAGGAAATGATAATGTTCTTGATTAATAAGCTTTGGACCAAACATCAAACAGTCTTTTATCTAAATGTGTAGAAGTTTTGAATAATTTATGTTATTCTTTAAACTAGTAATAGTGGTGAGGAAGAGTTTTGTACAGTGATATAGAACAAGGAAGCAATATTTAGTTGCATTTTGGATAATTTGCTAATGTAAAATTAAGTCAGTGATTTGCAAACCATGGTCAGATACAGTCAACTAACGTATAATTGAAAAAGACACACTCAGACATCATTTAATAGATAAGCTTTTTGGAGACACTCTTATTTGTTCCATAGCATATGTTTAGGAAAAATAGGTGTGTCTGTGATATTCTTGATCGGTTGTGAATTTTAGCTCTCTAGGTCACAAGTTTTAATAAATTCCAACAAGTATATTTTTAACAACTCTCCTGTCTTACATTGCTTTTCTAGTAAAAAAATAAAATGTATAAAGCAAGTGTATTTCCTCATAGAACTTTGTAAGATACAACATGGCTAATGGCATCCATTCAAAGTCATCTCAGAAGATAATGTAGAAAGGCTTGGATGGCACATATATTATTAACACACGAGCCATGTGGGAAAGAGTCTGGTGGTATTTGTTTGGAAGCATCCTGAAAAGATGTGTCCAGATTTACATAACTGTATTTCATATCGGAGACACTCATTAGGACAGCTGCTTCGTGAGCGGATAGCATGATTTTCAGTCGTGCATCCCTTATCCCATGCCACAGTGAGGCTGTAACAAATCTACCCTCGCTCAGAGACTAACCTCATGAAATTATGAATGTGTATCTCACTAACATCACAGCATTGGGATTTGGTCTCTCTCAGCTGAGCCTCCCTCCAAACTACAGGTATGCTCCTGACCAGCACCCCTGGTCTCCATGGATCAGGAGTGACTCATGATGTTTCCTCATTGAGTGCTACATAGCATGAGGACCAAGTCAGATTGCAGGCATTGGTGGTTCACCACCCCACCACATCACTCATTCTCTGCTGTCTAAAGCAAGTCACGTGGCCACTTCCATCACAGTGGGGCAGGGGTGGCTTCTGCCACAGAGTGGGCTGGGACAGCATAAACTTGGGGAATGACAGTACAACATCTTAAGCAAGAAGGATGAGTTAGGGAAGAGTTGAAGCTGAAGCTTATTGTCACAGAAGTAAACAGTTATGCAAAATTTGTCATTTCTTCTGTGTCACCTCAGATTTACACTGCACATTTTGAAAATCTTTGAAATTTCTTTTTTTCAACATAGTCTCCAAGGAGGAGGTCCTTTTCAGTAGCAGCAATTTGAAATGGCTAAATTCTGTTTAAGAATAGTAATGACAATTTGGAAAGTACATAACATCAGTCAGTGTATATTCTTGTATTGCCCAAATAGAAATGGTTATTTATGTATTTATTTAGGAAATCAAATTTAAAATAAACCCAGAACTATAGGTATGGCACATAACATTAATGATGTACAACATTTATAAGGACATATCACATTGACCAGAGGCGAAGAATGGTACTGGAGGGAACCGTGTGTCTGTCTGTGGCAGGTATTCAAAATATGTGTTCCTGGACAACCATTTGATGCACATCAAATCCCAGTGTCTTGATGACATTCAGAGTAATTTGAGTATGTTTTACCTTCACATAGCTTCTATTTTATCATCTGCCATGAATCTGTAGTTATGTTTCTACAACGTGTCTTTGACACCTCTTGGAATTACACATAGTTTTCAGGCTAATCAAATCATATTTTTAAAAAGATTAGAATTTTTCTACTTTTGTATGAGACCATTTATGGACAAACAAAACTTGGAATTAAAAAAAATTCTCTTCAGTTTTGTAATGAGAATTTGTTGGTTCAAACCTTCATTCTATCTCTTGTGATTTTTTAAATCTATTTATGTATTTGCAAGGGGGAAAAGAGAATGAATTATGAATGAATGGGCATGTTAGGGCCTTTTTCCCCTATAAAGGAACTGCAGATGCATGTGCCACTTTGTATATTTGGCTTTATGTGGGTACTGAGAAATTGAACCAGGGCCACCCAGGATGTCAGACTTTACAAGCGAAGTAATAATGGGAGTCATCTCCCCAGCCCATGATCTTGTGATTTTATTCAAGAATGCTAGTTGGGCTGTAGAAATGTTTCAGTTTAAAGGCACTCGCTTATAAGCCTACTGACCTATGTTCAGGCCTCCTCAGTGCCCAGGGAAAGCCAGATGCAAAGTAACACACACACATCTTTAATCCTACAGTGCCTGTGACAATGAGAGGCAAGGCCAAAAGATTCTGGAAGCATGTAATCAGTAGCAACAGAAAGAATAAAGTGGAAAGAGAAAGAAACACCCCGAGGTTGTCCTCTATCATCCACAGGCATGCTGTGGCACAAGCACACCTATATATCGTGTTAGAAAACATACACACACATAATTATAAAGCATGCCAGCGATGCTGGCCATGCAAAATTGAAAACATTTCAGTGTTGCTTCTCAGGTCACATGAGATATTTGGTTACTGATAACAAAAATTATTTCTACCCAGAACTCATAATTTTAGCACGCAGGATCATGAAAACATGTTAGATGGCAAGTCTAATTCCACTTCCTACCAAAGAAACACAGTGAAGCACAATGTCTGTTAATCACTCTTATCTATTATTTGATCTGTTGGTGAGAAGTTAGAATGGGCACTTGTAGTAAAGATGCTTTTCCTCCTCATGGGTTTATGGCTCCTGTGTGTTTTAAGCACAAATTATTGCTGTTCACTGATTTTCTTTTAAGTAGAGCAAGTTGATTAATGGAGCGAACAGCATGGAATTGTCTGTAGAATGCCACCTGTGAATTCGATTAGAACTAATAAGCTTTAATTAACTGCAGCCCAATAACCCAAACACTATCTTAGCATGCCTAACCTTGTGATTTTCAAGGAGCAGTTGAATAACACTTGGAAGAGAGTCATAAAGCTCTCAGATTAATTAATGAAAATGTTGAAAAATACTGGCAGATAAAAAGTAACATGTCAGTCCCCAAATTGTGTTTTTCAGTTTACTGATTGATGATGATAATAGGTCAGTCGCCAAGTTCTCATCATTTCTTGATCAAGTGACAGTTGCCACATTGCTGCTTTGCTCATATTTACTAAAACTAACATGTAACATATTGGACACTTCATATCTCTTATGGGAAGTATTTACTGTTCTTACATAAATTCAGATTGCTGTTTAACAACTAAAACCCAAACTATGTGTCATTTTATTAATGAGAACCTTTAAGAATAGGATAGTAACTGACAGCATGTGTTGATAATATCTCTAGGTTCTGAAGCGATTTTATAGTCAGGTAAGTCAAATTCATGAGATTCATTTGTAGAACTCACTTTCCTTTATTTTCATTCTTTTTGGCATCATTTATTGTCTATTAAGCAGGCTTTTCTGCTTCATCCATCACAGGTTTGGTTAGAACACACATTCTGCACACTGATTTCTGTCTGCAGCTTTCATTGGCAGGACGTATGCCTGTACAGAGGCTGCTATAGTGGTTCAGGGGATGGAAGGCACAAAGTAGAAAAGGACTTGTCTAGGAGCTCACAGTGAAACTAGGCAAGAAGAAAAGAATCCTCTGTGCCTCTGTTGCAGAGGAGCTGGGATTAGAATTTAGATAATCCAATGCACTGCAGAATTTAAGGATTACCCAAATTCTTGTCTATAATGTTAAAGTTCATGTGGAAAAGAAATCCTTGCCTATAATGTTAAAGTTCATGTGGAAAAGAAAACCAGTCCCTCACCACAGCCATTAGGCTGTGTGGTGTGGGGCTGGGAGACCTTATCTTGGGTCTTTCTGGAAGGCCATGTGAGGGAAGAAGAGACTGGACTTTGTTTTAGTGACTTTTGAAGACCTCCACCAGCTAAGCCAGAGAGACAGCTGGTTGGTCCTTACCAGCAATCGGCCTTAGCACCTACATTTGAACTCTAGCTAGAAACACCTCCCACTCAAGGGGAGGGTGTCTATGGAACTTGCCTGAATGAGTTAACTGTCACACCTCTAAAGGAAGCTATAAAAGTTTTGTGAGTTTGAGATTTAAACTCAAATTTTTCTTTTCACTTGGTGGATGTTTCTCTTCAAGTTAATAAAAGAATAACCTTTTTTTGAGAGAACAAAATAGAAACAAAAAGAATGAGAATGATAAGGGAAAGCTTGGCACAGTTATATTTGTTTTTTTTCCGTTGAATTCCCCCCCCCCCAGTTCGTGTCCTCTAATGCAAAAGAATTATATTATACACAGGGACAGAAATAAGTCATATTACACATTTATTCTAGATTAATTAGTTAAGGGGAAAGGGAATTGGATGGAAAGGCTGCCCAGCCACCTCATGGTCTGTGAGGTTCATAATATCATATTATTTAAGGAAACATGGGAAGTTACAGAGTTCTCCAGCCACCAGTGTGGGGAGAACACATGGAGAGTTTAACAGAACTTAAGTTGTTCAGCTAAATAAGCAGCAGAAGAAAAGATAATAGAGAGCTCCCATCATGAGGAGAGGTTCATGAGGGAAAAAGTCTGGAGACTATCCCCACCCCAGCTAATAGCTGGGGTGGGGTAGGCCTTACCTTCCTAAGGCCTGGATCAGAGGTTCTTCTACTCCATTGCCATGTGGGCAAGAGGCCGGCTTCTTCTAGGGAAGTTAATTTAAGTTTTCCCCCGGTGAGTCAGAGAGACAGCTGATTGGCTCATATTTGACCAATCAGTTTTAGCCCCTAGGTTGTAGCTCTAGCTAGACACCTCCCACTCAAGGGGAGGGGTGGTCACTGCAGACATCTGACCCTGTCACAAGAAAGGCAAAGAAAAGACTGGGTTATGTTACAGTCAGCTCCACACTTCTGGGATTGTAAGGACTGAGCTGGGGGTTAGAATTTAGATAATTTCCACCAGAAATTCTAATGCACCCTAAAATTTAAGGAGTACCCAAATTCTTGTCTACAAAGTCAAAGAATAAAATAATATACAACAAGATATTAAGGTATAGTGGGAGACTTTATTATTTAAGGGAACATGGGGAGTTACAGAATTCTCCAGCCACCAGTGTGGGGAGAATATATGGGAGAGATTTTAATAAATCTGTGCTGCTCAGCCAAACAAGCAGAAGAAGAAAAGGTATCAGAGGGCCCCCATCATTAGAGGGAAAGGTTCATGTGGAAAAGAAAAGGTGAGGGGCCTTACCTGGAAAATGAAGTCCTCCTTCTAGGATGCCATGTGGAAAAAGACTGGCCTTTGTTCTAGGGAAACTTTTTAAAACTTCTCCTAGGTAAGTCAGAGAGACAGCTGATTGGGCTATACCTGACCAATCAGTTTTTGCATCTAGGTTTGAGCTCTGACTAGAGACACCTCCCACTCAAGGGGAGAGGGGTCCATGGAGCTTGCCTGAACTGTCACTGGACGAACCTCCAAACTGGCAGTTTATAGGAAAAATGTGATTTATTTGAAGCTTACAGATCCAAGGAGAGAAAAACCACCACTAGCACTTCCAAAAGCAAGCATATTCAGGCTGCCAAACAGCAAGTAATCCAGGCAGAACTCAAACTGCTTTCTGCATAGCTTAGACTGGAATTCAGATCTGCACCTTGTAACATCATTAGTGCTGGACCCTAGGATCTGCCCACAGTGACACCTTCAGCCAGGAGGCTAGAGACAAGTTTTTATAAAACTCCTGACTCTATTGGGGGACATCCATTCTAACAACCACATTCCACCCCTGGTCCCCAATAGATTCATAAACATCTGACATTATATATGGTATTCAGTCCAAGCTCAAATTTCTCCACAGTCTTTACCAATTTAAGATTGCTCCAAAGTCCCAAATCTCATTGGAGATTTAAGACTGTGAGTCCTGAAAAATCTAAATATGCTACATACTTTTAACGTATAATGGCACAAAGTAAACATTTCCAACTGCTATGAGGCATAATGAGAGATTGGACCAATCAATGCAAACTCAGCAAACATTAAACATCAGGAGTTCAAGTCCAATATCACAGCCAGCGACTGTCTTCAGATTTTCCAATTCCACCTCTCCAGCTTAGCTGAGTGGAAACCTTCCATACCAAGCCCATGGTGCTCCATGGTAGCCCTTTCATGGACCTGGTGGATCTAAAACATCTTCAGGTCTCCATTGCAAACCATGGTCCATCTTCCAATGGTTTCAGGGTCATTGCACCATGCCTCGTTTGTGATATCCAAGCAGCAGCTCCTGGATCTTTGAGCACTTCATGACCCATGCCACACTTTTTATGTTTCCAAACCTAATACCAGATGTGCAGGACACAGCCATGTTGTTAATTAAGGTAAATGATAACTTTCAAGAGCAGATTACTTCCTTTCAGCCACCTACTTTCAAAGGAGTTTGCATTTCTATCAGTCTTTCCTGAGTGGAGTCACCTCAGGCCCAACCCCATTGTTTCACTGTAAAGCCATTGGCCATCCTTAATCATGGTAATAGCTTAACAATTGCAGCTTTAGCAACTAGTCTCAGTATCATTAACCTTAAACTTTCTTGAATTTTTCCAACTTTAAATCTTCAAGTTTTCAGCTCCATATCTTTAGCCAAGCACTTGAGTCCATTACTTAAATTCAAACATGATCAAATTCTCTGGGCAAGGGCAGCAGACTGCAGCTAGCTCTTATGTCTGCCCACAGTGAGATGCCCCAGTGAAATGTCCACAGTGAGATGCTCCAGTGATGCCCACAGTGAGGTGCCCCAGTGAGATGCCCACAGTGAGATGCCCCAATGAAATGGGCAGACAGTGTCCTACCCATAAATCCTTAGGTCTCCAGACAATCTTTTAATAAAACTCCTGAATCTATTGTGGGACATCCATTCAAACTACCACAGGTTAATTATGAACATGTCTATTCACCCTAACTTGTCACAGAAGTAAAGAAAGGAAAGTATTTTATGTTCACCCTTTGGGAAAATCCATGGGGAATGGAAAGAGGAAATGATCACATTTGTTTGAAAGTTTAGAACTATCTATGGAGATGGTGTTTCCCAAGGTAGGCCAGCATAAGATGAAGGAAGGGGCTCTTCTGCCAGCTGCTGGAAAGCAAAGCCACCAGAAGAGGGGAGGGCAGGGCTCATCTCAAACTGCCTAGAAATATGTGCTTCACATCTTTGATACAAGTAATCTGTTGGAGATTTTCAGTAGAGTGGTGGCACACACAGCTTCTGAAGAAATTTCATTCCACACACAGTTCTATAGTTTTGATTTTTCTACAAGACTCTTGGGGTTGTAATGGGATAGCTGGTGTTTCCAGCAAGTTGGGGTTCCCAGCCGGTTCCAATGCACCTTAAAACTTAAAAGTACCCAGATTCTTATTCTTATAAAATAAAGAATTAAAATTGTAGACCACCAGAGGACAAAGTATAGTGGGAGATTTTATTTAAAAGGAATAAAAGTTACAGAGATCTCCAACCACTAGTAAGGAGAGATCACATGGGAAGGTTTCAGCCACATGTCTGCAGAATCTGTGCTGGGCAGCCCAGAAAGGGAAAGAGACGATCATGAGGAAAAACGGTACACGTGTGACAGAACCCCCAAGCCCTGGAGATTCAGATGTCTCTCTACTGGGCAATCGTGAGGAAAAAGGAGAGCAAACTTCCTTTCCTTGGTGACTGAAAAGACAGCTGGTTGGTCTATCGTTGACCAATCAGTTTGAGGATTAGGTTTGAACTCTAGTTTGAGGCACCTCCCACTCAAGGGGAGGCGTTAAATAAGTGGAGGCGGCCTCAAAATACAATTTCAAAGACACTCCTGGTTACCTTTGCGTCCCTGTCACCCTAACCAGCCAAAGGGTGAGAAATATTCCCCATGGAATTTTTTTTGACTGGGAAGGAACCCAAGTTTAAGCACATTATTCATTTATTTTTCACTTATAATTTTTGAGGTAAATCAAATCAATGAGAGAGAGAGAGAGAGAGAGAGAGAGAGAGAGAGAGAGAGAGAGAGAGAGAGAGAGAGAGAGAGAGAGAGAGAGAGGGGGAGGCAGGCAGGCCAGGGCCTCCAGCTCCTTCCAACAAAGTTCAGATGCATGTGCTTCTTTGTGTAGCTGGCTTTACATGGGTGCTGTAGAATTGAACCAAGATCCCCAGGCTTTGCAAGCAAGCACATTTAACTGCTGAGCTCTACACTCCAGCTCTACACTTGCATTTCGACAGGAGCCCATTACCCAAGTCCAGATGTGTGTTTTACTACTTGTAAAAGGGTCAGGCTTTGGAGCATGTCAGGTTTTTGAGATTTAGATTAGAAATGTTCACATCATCTGTACTAATTACTTCTTGGAAATATACTGCATATTTATTTTGTTACACATTTATGCTGAATGCTACTTGAGAGCTAAGATTTAAGTCAGAGAATTCTTGCAGCCTCCTCTGTCCTTGGAATCCTCTCGTCCTGTGAACATGTGTGTAAGTTGTAGGCTATCCTAGGGCGCTCGCTCTAGTATCCAGCACAGCACATTCAAGCTGAAACCGTGCTCATGTGCATCCAACCCACTCCACCTGAGTTAGTATCACATGCACGCCAAAGACCTAATGACACAGATCGAGGGATTGCTTAACAAATACCACATGCTGTTCAAATTTATCCAAGTTTAGGGAAAAGGTGAGGGTGTACATTAAAAAAAATGAGAGACAGCCCATTACCATGTCTGAAAAACTAAAAATAAAAAAAAAATCACCCAAACCAGGAGAAAACCTAGATAAAAACTTCTAAGGAAATATCAAACAATAAGACCCATGATCCCATTATAGAGTAATTTTCCTGAAGGATTGGAGGGAAGGGGGCACTCACCACCTCCACCCCATGTTTATCTAGATCCAAGACTGAAAAGCCACTGGCTTCTGGCCAGGTTAGTTCAAAATCATGCTGGTGGCTGTGCAAAGCCCATACTAGAGAGGCGCTAGGGAGGAGCATGACAAAGTTGTGTGTGGTCAGAGTGGGCTGACCCTACTCCTGCCTAGAGGGTCCACTTCAAATCTCCCACATTTCCCCCCTCTCTTGAAGACACCCCAACTGCTGTTAGGGAAATTAGGATGACAGATGTCTGATCTTAACTACATCTTGCTGAATGGGACATGGAGTTATGGCAGTCAGTGTATTGCTTAGGGGGCAGGGATTACCTATCCTAAAGGCCCAAGAGAGAGACCTGTCAGTCACACATCACATTGCCAAGATTTTGTACTTGTCTAACATTGTGAAGTAGGAAGAGGGGTTAACCCCCCAGAAGTGGGGAGTGTTCCATCCTTATAAGGTGTTTGAGTGGTCCAGTGTAGATGGTGTTGAATTTTTGTACAAACTTCTGTGAACAGCCTGTAAGTAAGCAGAAATAAGGTTAAAATAACAGCTGAGTATACATGGTCCCAAAATTAGTAAAACATTTACAAAAACTATGATGGGTATGATCTTTTTTCCACCATGAAAAACTCGAGATCCACTCCCAGAGCTATTCACCAAATGACACCATAGCATCCGAAGTGGTCTGAAGTGGTCTGAATCTGTTTATGTAAGTCTTGTAAAGCAGAGGAAACATTATCAGAGTTATCAGGTATGTATACACAGGATTCAACTTTAATAATGGCACAAGTGCCATCTTGGGCAGCCGTGAGGATGCCTAGAGCCATGTGATTTTTGTATGATCACCTTCCTCATCATTTGAATTTTACAATTAAGAATGGAAATTCCCTCCGCTGTGTCATTAAAGCTTTTTGGGTATATTTGGTGAGAGTTTCGATGTGTCCCATTGCATCTTCTAATCTAATGGATGGAATAACAACTTAGGCTGAATGATCATACCATTGGAAAATGTTCTTGTCTGTCTGTGTTTTAAAACTGGCAAATTAGTTAGGAGTTCTAAGGTTTTTACTTGTCATCCATGCATGCAGGGAAATCCCAGAGTACATCTCCCAATTCACCTGGGGGTAACCAGGGCCAGAGATTGGTGACACAACACCACTGGGTGCCATTAGGAGCTACCCAGCATACATACCTTAGATCCCACTCGGTAGCAAAACATTCTGATGGTTGCAGGGTTATGACATTTTGACATAAGTCTGTGGTAATCCATCCTAGATAGCAAACATTGGCAATGTGAGCATGTATGGGTTAGCTGGTCCTAGCATAAGGGAGCCTTTGGCTTCAAGCAACCCTTGGTTGGGTCATCCACATACATGTGTCCCAAATTTGGAAGTAACCATCCTGGTATCAATGATTATTTTCCCTTATCATGGAGTTTGAGATATCACAGAAGGGACCAACACGCCTCTTCAGGACCTTGTCAGTCTCCTCTGTTGAGAAGCTCTTTCTGTGCCCTGGTTCACGCCTGGTAGAGTTGCTGGGCCAGTGGGAAACATCCCATTTAGTAACCTGGGTTAGAGTAGGAAAACTCACTCTTTCTTGGTTAATAAATATTTGTAATTGGTTCCAGTCATCTCCTTGGAGAGGAGATATCCACCGTGGAAGTCCAGATGTGCTGGAGGTGGGCAAAATCCCATAGACCCAAGTTAGCTTACTATCCTGGGCAAATTCTTGGGACCAGGCAAGGAATGAGTTTCCATCCTGGGTACAGACAGGTAGAACGAGATAGGGTGTTTGAGTGGTGTGGATGATGTTGGATTGTCATCCATGCATCCAGGGACATCCCATCCAGGGAAACACCCATGCCTTGTGGTGAGAGGAAGAGCTGACTTCTGTTTGTGCCCTGTCATGCCTGAAGTATTTCTCTCTGCTCAGTTATACTTTTTTTAAATGTTTTAAGATCAAGCAGGCAGTGAAAATTAATCAAGGATGTAATTTGGGAGGTCACTAGTCACTCTCCAAGGAAGATTTTAGGGACCTGGGAGGAGCACTGTGGCTTTTCCAGCACTACTGTTGTCAGGATGAGTCCAGGCCATGCTGACCTTGGCGTTCCCTTTTCAGGGAAGCCAGGGACTGGCTTGTCCTCAGTTGTGACTCTCCTATTTTGGACCATATAGAGATTTTGGGGGGGGGTCTCCATGTCTTCCCTGATCAGAAAGCCAGGCGATTTACTAGGGTGACAGTGTAAAACACATTAGAAGTGTCCAATGATCTCCAGTGGCCTCATGAGCTAGGAGCAGAGGTCAAATTATTGACCTTTTTGCAACCATGTCACCAATTGTATTTGGCTTCTACATGGGTGTTTAGAACACTTAGAAAGGAAGTTAGACCAGTGACAGGGGGGAAACTTACCACATTCTTGAGTTTGCTGGCATCTGACAAGAGCCTGAGATCCTCAACCTCTTCACAGGTGTAGAGGATAGTCTCTGTTTGGATCCCTATGGAGTATCTTGGGAGGAGTGCCACCTTTTGCCCCTGGTGTGATGAACCCAAGAGTCTATGCTTGTAACCTTGACAGCCATGGGAGTGGACAGCATGACTGTGCAAGGGCCCTCCCAGGTGGGCTCTAGGGAGGGACCTTCTTTAAATATTTTTATTAGAACTAAGTCTCCTGGGCAAAATGAAGCTGTCGTGGTATCATCCTGCTCAGGGTTTGTCTGTTTTAGTTCTGAGAGGACCTGTTAAAACTTGGCTAAACCTGTAACCTGAGACATGAGCTGGGTGGTCTCTGGGTCAGGTAGCAGATCCCTGGAAAGGAAATGCCTGCCATACAATGTTTCAAAGGAGTTAGACTCAATTGTCCAGGAGTGTTCCTTAACTGAACTCAGGCTGTTGGCAACAGTTTGGTCCAGGAGGTCCATGCTTCCTGCATTAGCTTGGTTAGGTGTCTTTTAAGCAGGCCATTAATCTTTTCTACCTTTCCAGAGGATTGTGGGTGCCAAGGCCTTTTGAGTGACTTCTGCCTTAAAGGCTGGCACACTGTCACTCTGTATACTCTTGGGTGTTCCAAATCTTGGGATGATTTCACCTAAAAGGGCCTTCAATACTTCTAGTGCCTTTTCTGTTCAGCAACGGAAAACTTTGACACACCCAGTGAAAGTGTCCACCCACACCAGTAATAAGTGGTCTTGGGGTCCCTTGGCAAATGAGTAAAGTCTATTTGCCAGTCTCCTCCTGGATATTTCCCTGATCTCTGGTTCCCAGGAGGGGGCAGGTGGATATTACAAGGATTAGTCTTTTGACAGATCTCACATCCTTGAACTATCTGAGTCTTTGTGTTGGTTATTCCCCTGCCCACAAACATACTTTTTTGTTAGCTGACTTGAGTTTTCCCTCCCTAGATGATATATGTGATGGAGAGACTTTAACTTTCCATTCTAGAGACTGAGGTAGCCTTAAAAGTTTATCAGGGCCACCCAACACCCACGGTGATCTAAGTCGTTTCCATCCTCCTGTGCCTCAGTGGCCTCCTGTAAGTTATATTGTGCCGTCTCAGGTGGGAGGAGGGAATCCTCCCATAGCAGGGGAAATATCCCTTCTCTATTTATAGCTACATGTTTGGCTTCAGAGTCTGCCAAATGGTTTCCTAAGATCACTGGGTCATCACCCTTTTGGTGCTCATGGCAGTGCAGGACTGCCACCTCTGAGGGAGTAGGATTGCCTCTAGAAGGTTCAGGATCTCCTTAGAGTGTTTAATTGGAGTTCTGAACAAAAGAACTCCCATCTGTAAATAATTGGAGATCAGGATTTTCTAACAGTTGGTCCCTGAGGTCTGGGCCTGGCAGCATGTTTCCAGCAAGACATCTTCACATGAGTGTTCCAGCTCTTTCTCATCTGGGAGGTAAGTGGCAGGGTTGAGAGAAGAGCAAACCTTAAGGGTTACTTCAGGTCCCTCCATCATGAGCGCTTGATATTTCACCATTTGACTATCAGATAACCACATATGTCCCCTTGAGTTCAGGATGCCTCCTATGTCATGGGGAGTATTACAGTAAGAGGCCTTTCCAAGGTTAACTTATGTGCCTCAGGTATTAGCAGTCCTAATGCTGCTATAGCTCTGAAGCATTCAGGCCATCCCTTAGCCACCAAGTGTAATTCCTTGCTAAGGTATCCCACTGGTTGTGTTGTTGACCCCCCGAGTTGAGTTAAGACTCCCAGAGAGATGTCTTTTCTCTCTTTTACATGGAGAGAAACCCAGGTTGAGTATGTATCCTTAAAGCATGGTGCCCTTTAGTTGTTGGAAGGAGTGGCATGCCTCAGGTCCCATATTACAGGGGCTGAAGGACATTTCTGTGTCCTTTAAGAAGTTACTACAAAGCCAGGAATCCACATTCTGCAAAAGCCCGTGACTCCTAGAAAAGCCCTCAGTTGCCTTACTGTCTGAGGGAGAGGGTAGGCTAGAACGGGCTGAATCCATTTAGGAATCAAACTGTGTTTTTGACCCTCTAATAATATTCCCAAATAAGTGATCCTTACATTGATACAGCTGCACTTTTCCCCTTGAGACTTTGTATCACCTATTAGCCAGGAAGTTGAGAAGGGCTTCAGTTTCTTGAGAGTCTACCTTTTCAGAAGCCCCACAAAGTAAGAGACCATCTACAGATTGTGACAGGGTCATCTTAGGACTTTTCCAGTCTAGGAGGCCCTATGCCAAAGGCCAAACCAAACAGATGAGGATTATCTTGAATGTCTTGGGATAAAACCTTTCAAGTTACCTGCCCTGTTCTATGAGTTGGGTCCTCAAAGGCAAACAGAGGCTGGCTGTCAGGATGTAGATGGATACAGGAAAGAACATCTTTTAAATCCAATACTGAATAATGAGTAGATCCCAGGGGAATTTGAGTTAAGAGTATATAAAGATTAGGTACCTAATTGGGTGAAGTGGGACCACTGCCTCATTAGTTAACTTGAGATTTTGAACTAATCTCCATTTATTAGGTCCTTTTTGTACCTCCAGAATAGGAAAATTATATGAACTAGAACATTCCTTTAAGCATCCCAGTCTTTTTAGGGATGCAATTATGGGTTTAAGTGCCTCAATTGCTTCTGGTTTTAGAGGATACTGTTTTTGTGAGGGAAGTAAGTGGGGTCCTTAAGCTGTATGTGGACAGGAGTGGCAGTAATAGCTCGACCTACAGTTTCACCATCTCTCCAAACTGAAGGATCTACGTTTTCTTCTTTCAAAGGAAGATATAGGCTTCCCATGCAGGTAAAATTATTTTTATCTGACTTTTGGAAAGAATATATCTTCCCAGAAAAGGAGTTGGTGTCTCTGGCACTATGAGGAAAGAGTGTTAGAAGAGATACTGTCTCCAAAAGCAAGCCAGAGGGTCTGTGAAAAACTTTCCCTGAGCCTGATTTAAGATCCCCCTAAAGGCAGCTATGCAGTTAGATCTAGCTCCAGGACAAGAAAAATCAAAATTGAACAACTGAGCAGTGAGAAGATCTATGGTATGTGTTCCCACCTATACAATTACCAGGGGCTTTTCCATGGGGACTGGAATTACAGGAGCCTGTGTGCAAAGGCCGGGGCCCATCAATAATCCATTGAGGGTGGGGGACTCTGGTTTCCTTGATTTAAGGGGCACCGTTTTTTCCAGTGATTCCCTTGGGATTTAGGGCAAGGTCCTGGTGGGTCCTCGAAGTGTTTCTTCTACAACAATTTTTGCAAATATGTCCCTTCTGTCCACAAAGAAAGCAGGCCGTGGCAGGGCCTCTTGAAGAGGCCCTTTCCTGAGCAGCCTTCATCACTGCCATGATGTCCTGATGATATTTTTCTCCTTTTCTGTTTCCCTTTCTTCTTTCTCTGGTTCTCTTTTTTCCATTTCTGTTTCTATTTTTTTCCCTTTCAGCTGATTATAATAAACAGAATTTGCAGCCTCTGGAGAAAGGCAATCAGCAGTTCCTGTTCTACCTACATTACTGTTGATAGCATGTTATAATTTAAAGGCTTTATCTTAGCTCTAGGAAGTCCCCCTAATGTACAGTATATATAATGTTACTGGCTCCAAGCCCACTTTCTGTCATTCTCCCCCCAGTTGGGACTATTTGTGGGTACTGCCTTTGCCCCTCTGGGGGTTTGGGGTTTTTTTCTGGGTTATGGTCCTCAACATGGCCAGCATAATATTCATTTCCCACTGCAATTGCCTGGGTATGTACCCTCTGTCTTTAAATAGAAGTTAAGCTCTGATCTAATATTAATGTAGCATCCCTCCCAGTTAACTCCTACAGTTTGGAAAGTTTATAAAAGACACCATTATAGTGTTCATGGTCTTTAGAGAAATTGAACAATTCCTGTTGTGTATCTTTTAGTTCATTTATTGAGAAAGGCCTATGGACAGAAGTGATCTTGTCCCACTAGGGCCTCTTGTAGAGTATATAATGGAGGGGAAAGTGGGTGTCTCTCTTGATAACACCTTATGTTTCTGACAGTTAGATTCTGTTGGGTATGGAGGACAAGGTTCAGGCAGTGTTAGTGATGGGGGTCATTGGATATGATATCTTGCAAGGGATTATGGGTATCATAGTGAGGAACCTCAGGGGTCATTAGTTAATCAGGGCAGTTCTAGGCTAGATTCCTTAGTAGGCTCTGGAGTCTCCTTATAAGACTCAGAGGTCACCTTTAGAAGCTTGAGGGTCTCTTTGGGAGACCCTGGAGTCTCTGTATATGGCTTAGGGTCAGCTTTTAGAGGAGTTGGAGAATTGGAAGTTTTTGGCCACAAAGAGCAGGTGGGGTGGTCAGGCCCAACTGGTAGTGAGCAGCCCACTCTTGATAGTCAGAGCTGTGAAAGATTAATTGTACATATGACACTTCCATCCACTTTCCCATTTTTCTACAAATATGATCAAGTTGGAATATTATACTGTACTTAAAAACTGCCCTGTATTGGCCATTTTCCCCTGTTTTCTAAAGGGTATTTTAGCTAAGCTTTTTGACAATAAAAAATTAAAGCTTCTTTCCTAAGCTTAATAGATCTAGATTGGCCCAGTTCTCAAGTACGTAGGCCAGAGGAGATTTGGGGGGTGCCTTGTAAGCTGAATGTCCCATCTGAAACAACATGGAGAAAGAGAGTGGAAGAGTCTAGAGTCAGATTATGCCCAATTCTGGCTTGCATCTTCCATGTGAAGAGGGGCATTTCTTCAGAATCAGACTTGGGACAAAAAATTTGGGTGTGTCCTTTCTACAGGAGCCTTGATCTCAAATTTCTGGCTTTTCTCCAAATCTAAGGAGCAACATAGCATGTTCTATGTGTCTCAAGAAGCAAGGAGAGTCCCCCCAGGGGTCTGTGCCACACACTGAGGGCCCGCCAGTCTCCAAGCTCAGGTTTCTCCTGACCCCCCCCACAGTTTCCCATCTGTGTGTCTCACATAACTAACTGCCTGTGAGAGTTTCCAGAGGCTAATGATTAAACCTCTGTGTAGAGATTCATAAGTAACTCTTGTCTTATTTTGTTTAATCACTTATCTAGGGGGTATTCTGGGACCCCCATTTCCTTTCTCCCTTCTTTGGGAATTTGACATATAGGTCCCCCTTGGTCTGTGAGCGTCTCAGAGTGGCTTTGGAGATATATATATATATATATATATATATAAAATTTATTATATATACTGTAAGTCCAGGAATCAAGAGTGTGGCCTCTCATATTTAGTAAATTCTGTCTGTTCTAAAAAACACTCATTGGAATTATGGATGTTACACCAAGTAAAATCTTACTTTTATATTTACTGATTTTTCTTTAAAAGGAAACTGAAACCATTTATCTTATCTTTCTCATCACCTTCTTTTATCACTCACTTATAACATTCTATCATCCTTTCAAGGTCCCTCTGCAATTGTTTCTATATTTCTCTCAATCTTTTTTATCATTGAGAGAAATCCTACTTAATTAATGTCCCTCCTTAGTACCTTCTAAAATACCATTATTTATAATCCTTTATTTAAAGTTCCACTCAAAGTATTCCTTCTTACTAATCACATTACAACATCCAGCATTCACTGTTTCATTTTATAAACATTATATAGAGTTCCTATTGAGACTTTAACTTAAAAGAGAAGCAACTGTAAAAAGGAAAGAGAAAAAGCATAAATAAATTAATAAATCCATTTTTCAGTTCTCCTTTACCTTTCTAATGTTTTGTCTTTTGTAATCTACTATATCAATAAACTTCCTTGAGATTCGGGTGTCCTGGAAAAATCACAAACAAACCATACATATTAAGAATTGTTACACAATGAGGATGTCATCTTTGTCCGTTCGGTTTAGGGTTTTAGATTGCCTCTGTGTGTCAGAGGTAAGCTTGGAGCCAGTTTGGTGGCTCTGTTTTCTCTTGAGTAGCCAATCCTTGTTTTTAATTCCCCAGCTATTTGCTATAAATCATTTATATTAGTTAATTAAACTGTTAATAGGATATAAGAAAGGTATTAGCTCCATATGGCCAGCACCATCTTTAAAATTCCATGTGGCCAATGCCACCTTAAAAGTTCCATGTGGCAGTCATGGATATGTCCAAGCAGTGCTTGGTGAGTCTCACCAGGCCTGCAGTTGGAGCCTGCAGCTTTCTGCCCCACCAAGCCATGGCATCCTGGTGTCGGTCTGTGACCGCTTTGAAATCTGAGGTTGCATGGTGGCCAGTGGCGTCCTGATGATGTGTTCGCCCTGGCAGCCTCAGCTTTGCCTGGGATTGCTCAAAATTGTGATAGTTGTTAATAAATAAATAACTCTCATATCTCGGTAGGAACCTCCAAACTGAAATGGAGGTTGTGTGGATCCAGCCCACTCCCACCGAGTTCTTATCATATGCATACCATAGAATTGATGATGCAGATAGAGAGGTTTCTTAACAAATACCACACACTTTATTCAAATTTATCCATGTGGGTGGAAAAGGTTTTAACAAAAAGAGAGGGGAATCCCATTTCCATGTGGTCTGATAAACTAAAAAAAATTAAAAATTACCAAAAAGGAGGAAGAAAACTAGATAAAAACTTCTAAGGAAACACAAACAGTAAGACCCATGATTCCATTATAATTTTCCCTTCCCTCCGATCCTGCATCATCAGTGGGAGGTGGGCACTCACTCCTAGATCCCATGTTTGTCCACAGCCATGCCAGAAAAGCTACTGGCTTCTGGCCAGGTTAGAATTTAACATCCTGCTGGAGGCTGGACAAAGCCCAGGCTAGGGAGGAGCCAGGGAGGAGCATGGCAAAGGCGTGAGAGGTCACCACGGGCTGGCCCTGCTCCTGCCTAGAGACCTTCTCAAGGGCTGACATGTTTTATATTAGTCAGGATTTGAAGAAGAACATTAATTCCTCTATATAACAAGAGATTTCAGGATTTGTGACTAGTCTTACATAGAGCCCAGGAGTGTGGGTGTTTTTAACCTGAGATTTTATGGTGGCATTTATACTAGTGCAATGCTGCCTGGATGATGGGTTTATATGGCTTTGTTGAATTACAGTACATGTTTTATTGTGTGAATGCATGCTTTTCTATGTTGCATAGTTGTCGGGCTTTGGGTGATCACTGCATTATAGAAACCATGACTCAACCAAGCGTGTGCTGTTGTTGGCATCCTCGGAATCTAAAGTAGCTCAGCACATGAACACATTTTATGTGTTGATAGTTTGGATGTTCATATTCAGTAGGAGGACATTCAGAACAAAAGTATGTTTTAAGAAGGGTCACACTTGAAGAAGAGTGTTGAGATTCACTTCACCAGAGCCACATGAATCTGTTCATTGGTGGCATGTGCCTTGTTTGCTTCTAGGATAGTATATGTAATCACTGCACAAAGTTAGTTTAATTGAAGTCCTAAGATTCACAATTTAAGGTAAATTATTATTTCTCTATCGATGTGTGTATTTTCCTTCTGATTCAGAAATGTATGAGGTTTGCATTCTCAGAAATTCCCCATATACCAGAAGGTTGTGCTTGACAAATCTTCTATTTGTGTCAGTCAATAAGAGAGTTATTTAGCTTTTCAGTAACTGAAAACTGCCCAACTTTTAAAGGAGAATTCCACCCCAACTCTTCATTCTACTCATCCAGAAAAGTAAAAACATTTCCTACCAAAAGTTTCATGCAGAATGGAAGAGAATCATTACCTATGTGAGATGATGAACATCAAAAGCTTGCTTACAGTAAGGCAGTCTGTGCCACTCCTGCCACGACCTTAGTTTTGGATATGCTTGGTACTCAATGTGAAGCCATGGCCTGGGGCTTCAGGAAAAGGTTCTGATCGTTTTAGCATAGGTAGCCAGTGTGATGCCATGTCCTCAGAGCTCCAGGAGAAGATGCTAAAGGCTGCATGGAAGCTGAATTTTCAATACAATGGCTCTGCCCACTACCTGCTGAGCCTTGGGGTATGCGCCATCTCATGACTCTCCCTCCTTCAATGAATACCTATTGCTTTGTATATTTAACTGCAGCCCCTGACCCAAACATCTTTACTCTGTCTTGCAGCACTGATCTACAATCATCCATCACTTAACTAATGCCAGCAATTACCATTGGCACATTGCTGGAAAGTTTTACAAATAATTTTATCATGGTTTGATCCAGGTGTCCCCCACAAACAAATGAATGTGTTCTGATAGATCAATCCTCAGTTGATGGCAGTTCGGGAATTAGAACCTCATTAGAGCTGTGTTGTTGGGGGTGGGCTTATGGGGGTTATAAGCCAGCTTCCCCTTGCCAGTGCTTGGCACACCTTCCTGCCGCTGTTTGCAGTGCTGTGGCGGAGGTGATGTCCAGCCCTCTGCTCATGCCATCGTTTTCCCTGCCAGGATGGAGTCTCCCCTCGAGTCCGTAAACCAAATAAACCCATTCCTCCACAAGCCGCTTTTGTTTGGGTTCTTTGTGTGCAGCAACTAGAAAGCTGACTGCAACAAATTTCATACATACCAAATATTATTTGTACCACTAAAACATTGATAGGGGTGATTTTATCTTTTTAAAAGTAAGGAAATTCAAGCTTGAATAAGTGAAATGATATTCCTGTGGAACATCAATATTCTCTTTTCTTCCTTGTGTTCATACATGGAAGAGTCTTCCTCTCAACAAAGTATACCTTTAAATTACTTATGATGTCTCCGGCTTATATTCTACTTGCATGCCACTGGTTTGGAAACATGACTGCGGATGCTTCTTATCTACCAAATAACCAGTTAAAATAAAAGGAAACATTTAACATTTACTTATGATCTGATAATGCCTAATTAGGAAATGGTTTAGGAAAAAATCTAATTTACAGAATGCACAAAACTACAAAAATTTTAGGAATAAATTTTACAGCAGTTGCTTATCAATTTTACAAAGGAATGATGAAATCATTTCAATGTACTTATTGAAGCCTTAAGTGAACACAAGCCTGTAGTGTCCCACTATGGAAGAATAGCTCTGTCCTTCCCTGAACTGACAGGAACTTAATTGCTGTTGGAGGATGATTCTAGGTCTTCTCATATCTCTCTCCATCCTCATTCCATCTGACAACCTTGTTGTGCATAAGTTTTTCTGAAAGGTTATAAAGCAACTGAAGAGGCCCCTAACACCGCAGGCATGTTCCTACATTTCTGTTCCTGTACCATCTTCATCCAGTGATGAAGGAAGTTGCTTATGGGCCTCTGATTTTGGGCCAGTTCCTCCTTTTGGCTGTGAGTTCTTGGGCACTCTCAGCCTCTCAAGTGCAGATTCCAGCACTGTTTCACTTTCTCTCCAGCATTCCTCAATCTTGCCTTCCATTTTCTTGTCCTTTAACATTCTAACTTTATGTGTCTTACATTTTAAAACTGACAGCCTTCCTATTCCTGTCTTTCCATTCACAATAGTCCACCTTAGAAGATCTGTCCATGTGCTCGGATCTTAATTTGCCCCTGACCCATTCAGGTCCAGAGTGGATGAGACTCAGCAGTGAGAAGAGAAGAAAGTAGAGGTTCCTAGACCCACTGATCAGCCCGACTTCACCTGCTCTGCATGGTGGCTCCCTTCCTCCCTCTGAAATGTGGCTAAATGTGTCTACACATGTGTTTAAAATTATTGTAAATCTAAAAGAATGACCCATTCAATAAAGAAATTTTAAAATAAACTACCATTTGGGAAAAGTACTCAAAAGTTAGCAGATTGTCAAAAACATAATGTTCATGACACATGAAGAGCATTTGCTCATTTTGATGAAAAGATCAAAACTCCCAAAGAACTGGGCATGGTGGCACACACCTTTAATCCAAGCACTCAGGAGGCAGAGGTAGGAGGATCACCCTGAGACTGCATAGTGAATTCCAGGTCAGCCCAGTCTGGGCTAGAGCGAGACACTACATTGAAATTCTCCCTTCCCCCCAAAATAGAGAACAAGGCAAATCTATAAATGTATAATTCACAAACAAAATTATGCCTGAAGAAATTAAGGTCAGTCTCACCAGTAATAAAGTGAAACTTAACATGTTAGGGTTATAACATTTTTAGTGGGATTGTAATGTCTAAGAGGCTCACACATGCACTGCCCATAGGCTGTATGATGCTACACACCTGTGTAAGGGACATTGGCAATTTTGTCCTTAAGTGCTCATTTCTTTTTACACACTGGCTCCTCATCTGGTGAACAAAATGAAGAACATAATCACATAAATGTACCCAGTGTGCTCCTAAGTTTTTGTAGAAGCATCCCACAGCACAGAAGCACAGTATTAAAAATAATCTGTGATATGTTAGCAACCTCCGGAAAATGAAGACATTTTACTGTCCTAGGTGAGGTTTATTGTTGCGAAACTATACATGTCATGCAACCCCAGGTGTTCCCATCTTAAAAATTGAAGTAAGGATGAATCCCCAAATAACACGAGGGACCTGTAAGTATTAGAGTTTGTTTTCTCCCTCATTTTAATCATCTGTGCTTTCTTTAATGAGAATCTCCCACTATGAAGGCAAAATAGTAAAATGGAAAAAATATAACACTCTTCCTATTAAGTAAATTGTATAATTAATATGCTAAGTATAATCCAAGGTGACAATATGTGTGAGTTTAAAAACACCCAGGGTGTGGAATCTAATGAGTCATTGAGGGACCATTGTCTCCAGGGGCAGAGGCCTTCAGAGGTCAGCTTGACCAGACTTTTTCTCTTCAGATAATGTGACTTTAAATTACAGACAAATACATGTAAGATTGCAGTAGCTGAAGTTTATATTCAACACATATGCATATGTGCACATATATGAATAGGCACACGTGGATAGATTTATTGCTTATTTTTTTGAAGTTAACATGCACACATGTGTGCTGCTAAGCACTGTGACAATGTTTTTGTCAAAAACAAAATGTTTAGTGAAGGTGTTCCATGAAATTATAGTATAGCTGAAAACATCATATGTGTATTTGTCAGGGTTCTCTAGAGGAAACAGAGTTGATAGAATGGATTATAATGAAAGGGGATTTATTGGGATAGCTTACGACAGTCCAATAGTAGCAGTCTGTAGGCCCACAGGTTAGGAACCAGTAGCTGTTCAGTCCACGTAGATGCATGTCTCAGCAGTCCCAATCCAGCCCAGAAGCCCTGATGAATCCCTGGGGAGCGGCTGCTCTTCAGTCCAATATGTGAGGCCGAGGAAATTGGATTCCAATGTCCAGGAAGGGTAGGAGAGCAGGATGTGAGTGCAAGTCACCAACAAGCACCAGCAGCTGGAGGAGGAAGGAAGAGCATCTTCTTCCCCTTAAGCTTCCTTATATTAGTCTCCTTCTGGAAGGCCCACCCAGGATTACTATGGATTAGCTCAAATTGACAAGCTTAACCATCAAAAATCTTCTCCAAAATCCCAAAAGCAATTTGTCAATCCTTCCTGAAGGCAAACTCAGAGACCCGTCCAAGATTATTATGGATTATATCAAGTTGACAAACTTAACCATCACAAGTCCACCCCTTGTCAACTTGACATAAAATCATATCTCCTTACATCTTAATTTTTAAATGGAGACAGTAATCTCATGATATCGCCTAACATGATATAACTATCCCACGTACAACTGGAAACGCATAATCTTCCCCAACATAAGGCAGGTCTCTTGAGGAATGCTTAGTCTAATATCTAATAATATAAATTCAACAATGATTACTGATATAATCTCAATCAGTATTAATTACAAAATAGAGGAAAAACAAAGGCATTGGTATACATATGGGCAAACATTCTTAGCAAGTAATACAAAACAAACAAAACAAAACAAAACACTTATGGCAATTACAGCCCTCGTTTTTTGTAACTGGTCACGTGGTTTTAGTTGGTATTTGTAACTACCTTCTTCTACTACCCATTCTGTATTTCCTCCACCTTCAGCAAGCACCTCAGCAGGTCTTGGTTCTTTACCTGGAGGGGTGACCCATACTTTCATTCCTGATGGATCTGAGCCATTTTTCACATTGCTTTGATTGGGGTGTTGTAGTTGCCCATTGACTTTGATAACAGGGCATGGTAACACCAAGAGGCGCCCGATAGAGTCTCCTGC
>PVHP010027601.1:0-23745 GCA_004024765.1 Zapus hudsonius | reverse complement strand
CAGCTGACCTGGAACTCATTCGTAGCCCAGGCTGCCCTCAAACTCACTAGGCTTCTTCTCTCAGCCTCCCCGGTGCAAAGATTAAAGGTGTGCACCACCATGCCCAGCCAGAACCCCCCCTCTTTTTTTTTTCTTTTTTTGGTTTTTCGAGGTAGGGTCTCACTCTAGCCAGGCTGACCTGGAATTCACTGTGTAGTCTCAGGGTGGCCTTGAACTCATGGTGATCCTCCTACCTCTGCCGCCTGGCAACATTATTCTTATACACAGGTCTATTTGTACCCAGAAAGGGGGGGAGTTGATTTCCACTTCACAAGAGCTCACTCTGCAGCAGGACTAGAAAGTTCAGTGGCTGCACCTTGGATGCCCCCGAGGCTTTTAGGAATAATGGACAGGAGAGGTCACAGGATAATAAAGGACTTAGGCCAGTATGGTCTGAAGCTTGGGTCCCAGTGAGGAACTTCTGGGTGACAGACCAGAGCCTAGCCGGGCGCATGCGTGCTGCCCCTCAGGCCTGTCTTCTCCCCTGCAGGACACTTTGGGCAGCTCCCTCGCCTGCCAGGTGAACAAGACCTGGATCCAGATGGGGGTGGTGAGCTGGAGCTTCAGCTGTGGCAGGCGCCAGTTCCCCAACATCTACACCAGCACCCCTCACTTCACCACTTGGATCAAGAAGCAGGTGTCTGACTTGAGGTTCGCCAGCATGGCTACCCTCTCCTTCCTGAGCCCGGTCATCCTTATGGGCTACATTCTGCTGGTCTCTTTGGGCCCCCTGTGGCTCCTGTGAGCCCTGTTTCCAGGATGGCCACTCCCAGAGGCCACTTCTGCTCAGCCCTCAGGAGAGGTAGAGACCGTAGACTGCCCTGGACATCAGGATAGAGTGACTTGGGGGAGGGTCCCACACCCACTATTGTTCTCCCCCACCTCAGTTGTTCAACTCTCTAGAACCTGGAAACAATAAAATTAAATCATGTTCTTGACTTTGTCTTGTTTTGGTTTTTGGTTTTTCAAGGTAGAGTCTCGCTCTAGTTCAGGCTGATCTGGAATTCACTATGGAGTCTCAAGGTGGTCTCAAAGTCATGGCAATCCTCCTGCCTCTGTCTCCCAAGTGCTGGGATTAAAGGTGTGCACCACCACCCAGCTATGCCCTTGACTTCGGCCAAAGCTGTTCAGAACCTCCCTCACTCCCACCAGACCTATGTTGGGCTTTTTGTATGATCTTGGGAGATTTTTTTTTTTTTCGGTGCTGAGGATGGAACCCAGGGCCTTGCGCTTGCTATAGGCAAGCTCTCATCCACTGAGCTAAATCCCCAACCCAATCTTGGGAGATTTTATCTGTTCTGGATGTAGTTTTCTGTTGAGCAGGGGGATCGAAGTCCATGTTCTTATCATCCCAGTATTCCAGCCCCCCCCCATGTCTCCAGGACCCTCCTCTGGCCTTCCTGTGAGGGTTGGCTTCTTCCCAGGAAACTCTCAATGGCCAGACTACAGACTTAGACTTGTGGGTCAACAATGTTCAGGAGCCCAGGAGTCTCTCCCAACCCCTCATCGCCCCCTGTGAGAGTCAACAGATTCCCAACCAGTTCCCTTTCCCTCCATGGCAGGCGTGGGTGGTGTGTGGGCGCAGGCCTGGGTGCCTGCTTGGATGTGTGAAGTGACTCTACCTGGAGCTCCCAGGCTACCCAGTGACTTCCATCAGGTTTCAGAGCGAGGAAGTCAAGCTAGTCAGCCCGAGAGAATGGAGTCCTCTCTGCCTACCTGTAAGGTACAAAGGGACCTTCAGACCTGGTCAGCCTGGGGTTCAGAGCGCCCACCTTTACCCTTTGTAGAGATCGGAGGGAGCTGCCCGTTCAAGGGTCTCAGGCAGCAGCCTCGATGTCTGATTCAACTTGAATCTTGCCTTTAAAAATGATTTAATTGAGAGAAAGGGAGGTGAGGGAGAGAAAGAAAGTACGGGCACGCCAAGGCCTCTTGTCACTGCAAACGAACTTCAGACACATGCATCACTTTGTGCGCCTGGCTTTACATCCACACTGAGGAATTGAACCTGCGCCAGCAGGCTTTGTAAGCAAGCCCCTAACCACTGAGACATCTCTCTAGCCCCTCGTGTGTCTTTCACTAAGCTGGAATTTTCTGACAGTCTTTCACCAAAGCTTCGCTGTGTACGTCCACGGAAGTATTCATCTGTGCTGCTTTATATGTTTGTGTGTATGGGTGTGGGGGGGTGTGCACCCATGTGCTCATCTGAGGCAGGGTGCACTGGCCTGGGGTGGCCAGAGGGGAGCATCAAGTGTCCTGCTCCTCTGCCTATTTTCAGCCTGAGTCCCTTATGGATTACAGAGCTTGCTGGGGTTTCTGTGTGTTTGTTTACGAGCTCTGGCAAGTCTTAGATCTCAGCCTCCCTATGGGACTGGGGTTAAGGATGTGCATGTGCCAGTCCTGGGGACAGAACTGGAGCAGACTCTCAGGCCCGAATGCTGGCACGGAAGTGCTCTTGGCTGCTGAGCAGACCAGCTCTCCAGCCAGCCCCCTCCATCTGTGTCACAGAACCAACAAAATGTTTCCTAAGTGTAAGCCAGGCATGGCGGCTTTAATCCCAGCGCTCGGGAGGCAGAGGTAGGAGGATCGCCGTGAGTTCGAGGCCACCCTGAGACTGCATATTGAATTCCAGGTCAGCCTGGGCTAGAGTGAGACCCTACCTCAAAAAACAAAACAAACCAAAATCATTATTTAAGCCAGGCGTTGGGGTTCATGTCTATCATCCCAGTACTTAGAGGACTGAGGCAGGAGGATTGCTGTGAGTTCATGGCCAGACTGGGCTACATAGTGAGTCCTGAACCAGCTTTCCTTTACAGTGAGAGCTCAACCCCACTCCTAGTTACTTAATCAATTTAATTTCAGTGGCCTGGGTCAAAGGTCCATGCTGTTTGCATGTAAAGAGAAAGGTGGGGGGTACTTGGAGATACGGGATGCTAGCGGAGGGGCGATAAGGGGTGGAGAGGCTTGGTATTGCCCTCACTTCTGGAGGGATGACATCATGAAGGGGCGCTGTGCCGCCGCCGAGCCGCGGGCGGAGCGGAGCTCACGGCCGACAGGAGGCGCTGTTCTGCCGCCAAATCGCGGGTGGAGCTCACGGCCGACAGGAGGCGCTGTCCTGCCGCCGAACCGCGGGCGGAGCTCACGGCCGACAGGAGGCGCTGTGCCGCCGCCGAGCCGCGGGCGGAGCGGAGCTCACGGCCGACAGGAGGCGCTGTTCTGCCGCCAAATCGCGGGCGGAGCGGAGCTCACGGCCGACAGGAGGCGCTGTGCGATGGAGCCTGGGCTGTGGAGCGGGCCCCGCAGGCATCGCCTCCCGGGCCCCGCGGCGTCCGGGTCCTCCCGCATCCACGTCCGCTCCCTTCTCCTCCTCCTCCTGCTGCTGCCCCGGAAGCCGGCAGGTGAGCAGAGCCCTTCCCTCCATGACGGGCCGCGGCGCCTGGCCGCCCCCATCAGCGCCTGCGGACCTTCTTCCTCAGGTTGTCTGAGCGCTGGTGAAGCCCGGGGGACACCGTCCACGACGACGACAACCTGGACCCACCCTAGAGAACCCCGTGACCCGGGCAGGCCTCGCCTTCCCCGGCAGGACGACCCCGCCACCGACAGTCCTGTCACCCTGAGCTCGGGGCCACCTGCTTCTACGAGCAAACCCAGCTGGGCCCCGAGTGAGTCCTGGGGCCCGGAGGGTTCAGGACCCCTGAACCCCCAGGAGCACAGGGGCCAGGAAGCCATGGGGGTGATGGGGGGTGAATGGACGAGTATCTCCTGAGCCCATCAGAACCAGGTAGGTCGAGGCGGGAAAGGTGAGAGGCTCCCAGGCCAGAACCCGCAGCCAGGGCTTCAGGAGGGCTGTGTGAACTATCCTTGGTGTCCCCGGGCACACCTGCGTATATTGTCTTGAGCATTGGTCTTTAGCTAAAACCCACGCGGAAAAACTGGGATGGGTGTGGGTCGCCCAAAGGACCTTCCGTCCTTCCGAGGTGCCCAGTAGAAGAGAGAGAGTGGGTATAGATCAGCGGCTGGAGAGGCCACCCTATCCCTCACTGAGCTTTCTCCTTCCTTCCTCAGCTTGTGGCCAGTCCTATGAGCAGGACCCCACTCTCAGGGACCCAGAGGCCATGACTCGCAGGTGGCCATGGATGGTCAGTGTGCAAGCCAATGGCATGCACGTCTGTGCAGGCACCCTCATCGCCTCCCGGTGGGTGCTGATTGCGGCGCACTGCCTGACCGAGTGAGTTGGGGCCCACGTGGGATGGGCGGAAAGGGATTTGGAGTCACCCATCCGGCTGGCCCAACTGTGGCAGTCCCAGCCTCACCCCGATTTTGAGCCGATTGGTGGGTGCTGAGTCTTGGGGTTCAGCTTTAAGGTGTGCCCGTTCAGGCTCATGGGGTCATTTTTTCAGCCTCTATCTATCTAAGGAAAAGGACCCTGGGTTTTTCACTCTGCCCCTCTTGGCTCCCACTTACTCGCCCCTCCCCTCTGTCAATAAATAGTCTCCAACCTTCCTTTGAGCTAGCTAGGTGCCCACTTGGGCACCAACAACAGAGGGGACAAGCCATTCCTCTTAGATGGGTGGGGAGACAGATGCTCATCAGTTGTGTGGAGACGAGAGCGGCTGTGTGAAAGTTCTGGGGGCTCGGGAGCAGCCTGAGGGTGACATCAATGTCGAGGACTGACCAGTGGTGACATGTCCCAGGCCTGAGGGTCGACATACCGACAGTAAGGGGTAGACCAGGGAAGGTGGGTAGCCTGAAAGCCATGACCAGTTATACAGGGCTTCTGTCACCAGTGAGGGTCCAGCATAGAATCGCAGCTCCCAGACTTCCTGGCTGTGTAGTACTGAGCAGGTCACTGGGCTTCTCTGACCCCCGTTTTCCCCTTTCATAACATGTAGACCGCATAAAGTGTTCAGAGTCCTGTCTTGGGGAATAGGTTCAGGAAGCTTCAAACATGGGGAGGCCTGCCTGGATGTTCTCAGAGGGCCATGGTGGGGTGGAAGTCAGGGTTGGGGGCTGGAGCAGGAAACTAGAGTTGATGGTGCTCTCCTGTTTCCCCCAGGGATGGCAATAACTACACCGTGAGGGTGGGGAGTCCATGGATTAACGAGACGGCAAAGACAAGCTCGGATGTACCAGTGCTCCAGGTCATCATCAACAGCGGGTACCAGGCCCAGCGCTACTGGTCCTGGGTCGGACGGGTCAATGACATTGGCCTTCTCAGACTCCAGCCGGGTCTCATGCTCAGCAAATACGTGTGGCCCATCTGCCTGCCTGGCCTAGACTATGTGCTGAAGGACAACGCTCAGTGCACTGTGACAGGATGGGGACATTCCGACAAAGACAATAACAGTGAGTCAGAGTCGTCCCAACCCAGGGTGCATGATGGGAGAAAAGACTTGGGCACAGGTGTGCTCCCCACCCCAGGGGACATTTCTGGATGACCTTCCCTAAGAAACCCACTGCCTTCAGGACCTTCCTATGAGTTCTCATTTCTGAGTTCCCCTTCCCCTTGAGGGGCTCAATAGTGAACATGTCATGGCCACTTGGGCCTCAGGAGACTCCAACGGCCCTTTACGTGTCCAGTGCACGTAAGAATTTTCTGGAAGGATCTCAAAGCAATAGCTTGCTGCCCATACACAACTCCAGGGCATCTGCAAGCAGAGGCGAGGAGAGCAGGCTCTTGTCTGTAAAATGCTTCTCAGATGAACCCCACTTGAAGGAGTCTGTATCTGGAAGTTTGGTCACTTGGGATCTAGTGGTGGTCCTTCCTCTCCACTCATTGACCTTCTGTGCTGTATCGTTCCATGCAAAGTCCGCAAGGCAAGCAGAGTCTCTCATCCCATTCAAAAGACCTTTTTCAGATGGTTTCTGGGAACACCTCTCCTTCCAGAGAATCATAAGTGTCCTTTCCTGTGCCTTCAGGGAGGCAGTTTGCTTCCAAACACCTATTCTGTGGTCTGTTTGGGAGCAGTCAGAAGCTTCCTATCTCCCAGGAGCTCAGTCTAGAGCCAGAGACACACTGGGAACCCGGTGAGGGTCAGTGCTGGGAATCCATGGAGGGGTCTGGGAAAGCTTAGTGAAGCTTAGGAAGAGGCTCTTAGGGAGGGCCCAGAACGCTAGCAGACATTTGGGAGGTGACAAGAGACTGAAGTGTGCTTGTCTGTCTAGAAAGCCAGGCCAGATGACGGGGGTCACCTGTTCCCTGCTCGCACGGAGCAGCCTCGGAAGTGTCGGCTAGAGGGAACCCAGGCCAAGCCTGGACCCATTCTAAGGCTGCGGTGGGGCACTCAAGAGGCGGGAGGGGACAAAGAGAGATGGAGACAGAGCTGATGGCATGAGCAGCCAAACCTGATGGGGTGTCCTGTCCCACAGGTGTGTGGCCCCAGTTCCTGACCCTTCAGGAGAAGGAAGTCACCATCCTGAACAACAAGGAGTGTGAGCGCTTCTACCACAAGTCCGCCAAGATCCCCTTTCTGGTTCAGATCATCAGCACACAGATGATTTGTGTCAAAGACCAAGACAGGAAGCGCTTCTGCTATGTGAGCCCTGTGCCCCTTGCTAACTCACTCCCCAGGGTCAGGAGCTAGAGGAGGATAGGAGGCAGCAGGCCTGGCAGCTTCAGGGGACGGGAGGGAGGCTGGGCAGCAGTAATCGCGGGGTAGGGAGAGGGGAGAGGGGCAGAAGTTGAGGTAGAGACTAACAAGGCTGGAGGCTGGAGGTGGGAGCTGAAGGGAGGGTGTCCTTGGAAGAGGGTCCTCAGTCCTGGGAGCACCTCTCAACTGCGCTCACTGTGGAGCAGACCTGGTGGGAGACCCCCTAGGCTGTGTCTCTGAGCTGGGTCCCCTCAGGCCTTATTTGGTCGTTCTGAAACCATTTTTTTAAATCCTCTCTTCCCATAGGAAGTAACTGGCGAGCCCTTGGTCTGCACTTCGAATAACCAATGGTACCTGGTGGGAATAATGAGCTGGGGCCCGGGCTGCAGTAAGGCCGAGACCCCACCCATCTTCCTGCAGGTCTCCTCCTTCCATCCCTGGATCTGGGACCGCCTCAGTGGGCAGTCCGAGAGCCTTCTCGTGCCATCCAGAACTCTGCTTCTTCTGGCTCTTTGCAGCCTCCTTGCTGCTCTGTGACCCTGCTTATGTCCCTGGAGTACACCTCCCCAGCTGAGGTGGCTGTGGCTCTCTGCCATCGAGGTTGAAGAGATTAAACATTTCTTTTTCACGAATCTCCTCCCTGGCTCTGAGGTCCCTCACTGGCTGGGCCTGCTGTAGAACTAGGCAGGTGTACCCCATGAACATACGGGCAGTTAATGCTATAAGTGTAAAGCCCTTAATAGGTTTGGGGCGGCTCCTGCAGAAAGTGGATGGAGTATCAGGAGGGTCAGATAGATGGTGGGAGGCCTAGAATGTACCCCCCAAGATGAAACTAAGGCTGCAGGGACCCCCAGGTGGCTGTGATGTGTCCCTGGCCTCATCTGTCCACCAGTGTCTGGTGGATACCGGTCTATTGCCCCCCCAAAGCCACAGTGCACTTTGACCCTCTATCCCTGCCCTCTGTCTAGAGATGGGCAGGTGCCCAAGGAACTAGACACTAAAGCCAACATCCACAGCCATGCTTGCCCATAAAGAGTTAGTGGGAACCAGGCGTGGTGGCACACACCTTTAACCCCAGCACTCCGGAGGTGGAGGTAGGAGAATCACCATGAGTTCAAGGCCATCTTGGGCTACAGAGTGAGTTCCAGGTCAGCCTGGGCTAATGTGAGACCCTACCTCAAAAAAAAAATAGCAGGGGTCCGGGTCAGAGTAAGAGAGACAAACTTCTCCCAGGCTTCACTAGTTTACTGCTGGGGTGACCTTGAGTGACCCCCTGTTCCTCTGGACGTCTTACTGTCTTGACACACATAGGGGTCTTGGCCCGTTAGGGGAGAATGACCCTTGCCAGTTCTACATACAAAGCACTCATAGGCTGGACCCCGAGGGCAGAGGTCAACCAATAGCATCCATTTGCTCAGAATACTCTGTTTCCTTGGTGGGAACATCTGCGGTCTCTCTCCCTCACTGTTCCTTTCTCTTGCCAGCCTGGAATGTTCCTCCATGTAGGAGGGTGGTCCAGGTCAGGAGCCAGGGGTGGTTCTCATAAGTCCTCAGCACCAGGCGCAAAGCACTGGTGGCCTGTTGAGGACATGGGGCAGAGGAGAGGAGAGTCAACACCCGCCACCCGGTGAGGGAGGTGGTGGCTGTTGCTTAGCTGCCTCTCCATCACCTTTTCTGTCTCACCTTAGTTCAGTCTGGGACCAGAGTCAAGGAGGGAACTTCAGCCTGATCTGAGTCACCCATTGCTGTGTCGCCTTCCACACAAATGCTCCAGGGACAGAGCACCCAGTGGCATGAGTGGGGGTGAGGTGTCACCTCAGGAAGCCTCTGGGTCTGAGAAAGCTCAGCTTTATTCACTAATATCTGCAAGCCACCTTTCCAGCAGCCTGCCCACCTGGGGTCTCCTTGGTCTCCAGGTCTCAGCCGGATGCTGGCAGCCCTTCATGCACCCCCTTCCCCATGGAGTCAGCACCCAGGTAGCATTGGGCTCTTTTGTTTTCTGGGCAGAAAAGCTTCATTCAGTAGTGGGAAGCTGCTTCTATATTCGGCTAATTGAACCCCTTGCCATGTTCCCCTGGGCATGGAAAAGCCACCAGAAGATCTCCAGGTTCCTGTTGGCTCCTTCAGTGTTTCTTGATGTTCACCAGGGATCCCAGGTCTATTCCCTCCTGCTCACTGGCCTCAGCCCTCGAGACCCTGGGCTTCAGACAGCCTCTCAGCAGTCCCGGCCCCATCACACCACGTCAGACAAGTGGATCTTGTTTCTGCGCTCAGCCTCTTGCTGGGCGGGCCACCTCAGCAGCCAGAGACAGGCTCAGGGACTCTCCTTGCCATCAGGGCTGCCTGGCTGTGTCAGAGAATCTGTCTCGCCTCTCTCCCTACTCATGGACTCCTGCTCAACCCATTCAGCCCTGCCATCCCCTCCCAGAAGGAAACCTGTCATCCCTGACTCCCCCATAGCCACTCCTGCCCCTGGCAGGAAGGGAGGAGCAGAAGCATGTCTGGGTTGGGGAAGAGTTCCAGGCCACCCTGCATCTTCAAGAAGGACAGGGGTCCAAGGAAAGTGCCCCTGTGGGTGGTGTGAAAGGAGCAGAGCCCAGGCAGGAAATCCAGACCCCTGCAAGTCTGGTCCCTGCCCCTGTTGGGTCATGGCCTTGGCTTCCCTCTGACCACAGCCTCTGTGGTCCATGTATGAACTTGGAGTCCAGATGTCTGGAACTTGCTGTGAACTTGGGCCCCAGCTGCCACCTCCAGGGTGCTCTTCTTTCATTTCTCTCCTTTCTTCTTCTTCGCCTCGTTCTTCTCATCTTCCTCTACCTTGATGGCCACTGTGTCCACACTGTCCTTCTTTTTCTTCTTCTTATCCTCTGTGGGCAGGGGAGAGAGGTCAAACCAGAGTGGTGAGACCAGCACTGGGCTTGGTGGCCTCAAAAGGGAAATATCCCAGAGCCTCCCCATCCTTCCCTTTCCTTCCTTATTTCTTCCAAACCTCTCCTATTGAAAATGGGCTCTTTGGTTTAGTTGCCTGGCCAGTTTCTGTGCTGTGGTCTCTTAAGCCAGAGCCTGGGCCTGTCTCTGAGCCTGCTGCAGGTGGACAGGAACAGGGTGACGGGACAGTGGGGCTGAAGAAGTGGTGGACTCAGTGTTGGGTTAGGGCTGGAACTCACTCACCTCCTGGAATTTCTGTGAGCTCGTTGAGGGGAGGCACGGTCTCCAGCTTGTCCGTGTACATCTTGGCAGCCTTTCGCTGCAGGTAGCGAGCCTCGATCTCTTTCCTGGTCCGTGGCACACGGCAGTTGAAGACACAGCACAGTGTAATGACTGGAGTGAGAACCGAGAAGGTTTGCCAGGAATGGCACCCAACCTTTAAGCCTGCCTGTTCTCTCTCTCGCTATCTCTGTCTGGTGTATGTGCAAGTGCACATGTGTGTGCATGTGTGTGCAGGCTAGAGGTTGACATTAAATGTCTTCTTCTATCACTTTCCACTTTATTCTTTGAGACAGGGTCTCTCACTGAACCCAGAGCTCACCAATTTGGATAAACTAGCTCTTCAGAGAGCCCTGGGGATTCAGCCTCCTCAGTGATGGGATTACAGGTATGTCACTATGCCTGACATTTTCACGTGAGTGCTGGGGATCCGAACTCAGGTCATCATGCTTGGATGACAGCAAGCCACCTCCCCAGGCCTGTGTCCTCATTTTCTTATGCTTGGCTCACTCAAGAGATTTGAGTGCAAAAGCCCAGTGGAGCTCAGGGTGCCCATGATGGCCTTCTGAGCAAAACCGACTGTGTGCAGTTACACTCGGCCCACGCTTGGCACCACACCACACTCTCAAATTCTTAATAACGTGAACATGGAACCTGATGTTTTCCGTTTCCCCTGACCCCATAAATTATATAGCCAGTCTCAACCTGAAGGTCTTTGCAGTCACACTGGGTACTGGAGGGTAAGGTGAAGGGCTGAGGCATGATTTGAGTCATGACTCCCCAGAGACACCCTGTGTTGACCCAGGTTCTGGGAGCTCCTGGCACACCCTAGTTTTCCTGCCTAACCACCTGAACAGAGCCAAAGCTACCTCGGGACATAGCTGTGTCTTTTCAGCCTTCCTGAGGACAGGCCCGGGCCTTCTGGTGAGAAAGAGAACCCGTACAAACGTCAGGCCTTGTCATGGGGCATTCACCTCTGAGGGAGTTGATCCAGGAGTGGTTTTCGACAGCTGCACCCACGCCAGTTGGGCCAGGGCATGGAGCTGGCATGTCTAGTGATGGGCAGGGCATGTTGGGGTTGCCAGGACCTGGCTAGGCTGAATTTATTTTTCTAAGGCCCCCACAGTCTGACCACTGTGGCCCTAGCCCTAGAGGAGGGATTCCTATTATAAATCAGACGACCAGACAGAACTTTCTGGCAGGCTGCTGAGGGCAGAAGAGCCCAGGCATGGCAAACCAAGTGTATTTTGGGAAAATGGAACAGACTTAGGTAGCTGGGGTCATCTTGTGCAACTGAGGCAGTGTCCTGTCCCCTCAGCTAAATATTTTTGCCTCGCTATTCTCACCCAGACTGTCAGAATGAGAGAAAAGTATTGATTGGATTGGATGGGTGGATGAATGAATGGACAGACGGACGGATGGGTGGTAGGTCAGTCTGTTGGTCTAAAAGCCTCTGCTGCTTGGAATAGGACCGAGCTCATTAATGAATGGACTGGGTGTCACCAGCATCCAGGCACATGCTGGGAAGGGGCTTGTTACCCAGCTATGGATGTGAGTGCGAATGGCTTTCTGGACGTAGATCTGTATCAACAGTGGACCTTTCTTACCTAAAGAGTCATGTGCATATATTTTTAGGCCCTTATGTCTATGCTTGGGACCAAGGTGAGATTTCCTCCCTGACCCTCCTGGCTTGGATCACTTCTTCCAGACACCTCCTCCTCAGGACCATGCCTGCACAGGCTCCATGAAGACTGGTACCAAGCCATGCGAAACCAGGGCTTTAGAGGAAGCTGAGCAGGCAGCTGTTGGCTTCCAGAGTGGGTTCACATACTGCCCCTTCCTCCAGGCCTGCTTCTTCTTTTTTTTTTTTTTTTTTTTTTTTTGGTTTTTTGAGGTAGGGTCTCGCTCTAGTCCATAGTTCACTATGTAGTCTTAGGCTGGCCTCGAACTCACAGCAATCCTCCTACCTCTGCCTCCCGAGTGCTGGGATTAAAGGCGTGCACCACCACGCCCGGCTGCTTCTTTTCAGAGGAAAAGCAAAGGGCTTAGGGTTTCAGGGCCCAGGCATGGACTTGAGATCGAAGTTCAGGGGATGCAAGAAATCCCCAGAGGCACTCTGTTTAGTCCCAGGCCCTCTCCCTGAGAGGTTCTACAGGCAAGATCCACTAACAGCCACTTGGGCAAGCAGTCTGGGGAAGCAGGGAAGACCCCACCCTGATCCGCCATTCTCGACAGCTGTTTAGTGGAAGGTTGATCAGCGGCCTTGGGACAGCCCTTACTGTTGTTAGGGGGAGGGGATGCCCTGTGTGGGTGATGTCCAAGTGCCTCTTTAGGTCTGACAATGTGTGCCTTTCTGGTGTGGCCCCAGGCACCTCCATATTGGGCCTGAGCAGATCCTGGAGAGGCCACTGGGGGTACCTGGGCTTCTGGGCTCATCCTCAGGGCAGCTGCTGTTTCTTTCTTTCTTTCTTTCTTTCTTTCTTTCTTTCTTTCTTTCTTTCTTTCTTTCTGGACAACTAAATCTTCATTCTTTTTGAATTTTTATTTATTTATTTGTAAGCAAAGACAGATAGAAGAGAGAGAGACTGGGCACGCCAGGGCCTCCAGCCACTACAAACAAACTCCAGATGCATAGGCTACTGTACATCTGGCAGTACAGATTTACCTAGGTACTGGGGAATCAAACCTAGGTCATCAGGCTTTGCAGGCAAGCAGCTTAACTGCTGAGCCATCTGTCTAGCCCCTCCCCCAAACTTCTCTCTTGACACTGCAGGTTATCTCCCTCTGGATACCTGGGCTCTGGGTGCAGGCACACCTATCTGTGGGGCCATGCTAAACTGCCTGACTCATCCTGGGCCTCAGCTGGGAAGAGAATCATTCTGTTTCTCAGATCCAGTCAGAGGGAGTATTTTCTCTCTGGAGACACATGTGAGTCAGATGCCATGTCTTCCTGAGAGCCCCTCACATCTAGGGCCGCCCAGCCTTTGAGGGGATCTCCTGGGAAAGCACCCACTAGGTTTCAGTGTCACTCCACCTGGGTACCCTTGGGCGATGTCCCACAGGGTTTATCTGAGACCTAACACGGAGGCCTCTGCTCACATCATCCCCTCTCCCTGGAGTGCTTTTCCAGGTGTCCTCCCTCTGGCCTTCAGTTTAGAGGACCCATCCTCTGGGTGTCTTTGCAGGGCAAGTGGATCTCTTGCTTTTAGCTTCCATCCCGTTTGCACTTGCTTGGGGCCTTGCATTCTCTCCCACCTGGTCTGCCTTTCAGGCAACTTTCTGTCCCCTTCCTCAACTCCACTTTAGGAAGAAGATGGAGCATGCATGACATGCCCACTTGGCTATTGGCTTTGCATCAACAAGAGCCCAGACCCCAGGAGAGAGAAGGACCCCCTGCTTTGAAAGGAATCGGGTGTGACTCATTCTTGGGAAATGAGGCAGGATTTAAGGCCCCAGAGCCACATCTGCGAGGCGTCTGAGGAGTCTCTGGTGGAGGGTGGCCTTGCTGGGGCCCCTGGGTGTGGGCTCTTTAAACTGGCCAAACGACAAGAAAAGCACCAGGAGGCCAGCCATGGGGGAAAAATGACATGTCCTCAATTCAGCAGAGTTCCCTGTAATTTCCATAATTACCATGTGGCTGCCTCCCTGGGTCCTGCAGAAATCTTTGGGTCACCACTGGCCCGTCAGCCTTCCACAGGGACTTTGTGTGAACGAGGAGGTGCCAGAAACCACGGAGAACCTCCTGTGGGTGCCTGGCCTACTTGCACTACCCGGAATTGCTGCTCTGAGCCCGAGGTGTGGTGATGGAGAGGGCCAGGGATGCTAGGGGTGTGGAGGAGAGAGCAGGCTACTCACTGATGGACAGCACGAACAGCGAAAAGATGCCCACCACGTGCCACAGGCGCATGTCCCAGAACACCACGGTCTCCTTGGTCAGCGGGGGAGGCTTGGGCTTGGGCGGCGCCGTGCTGGGCTGCGGGTCAGGAGAGAGGGAGTGAGCCAGGCAGAGGCCAGCAGGCTAGGAGAGGGTCAGCAAGGACTTAGCCCCCCGTGCATTTTAGCATCTCCACAAACCAAGTGTCTCAGACATTCATAGCCAACACCCTAGACCTCAGAAAGTTCCAGATTTACAGCAGAAGCAATGAGTAGAGTCCCAGACCAGGGCCATGGATGAGAGCGTGATCGATAATTAGGGAAAACAAGGCCCAGAGGATCCAATGTGGATAGTCTATCTCAGCCAACTCAAGGCCCCTTTAAGCACCTCTGGCCTTATAGCCCAGCACCCTATACAGATGGGATCTCAGGACCAAGGCCAGAGACAAGGCTGTTCTGCCCTGGTGGGCTGGCTTTGCTCTATCTCCCGAATGGAGTGCTGCTTCTGGGACTTCTGGGCAGGACTCCCACCCCAAGATGACCTCATACTACTGATAGTAACACCACCAGACAAGCCCATAGTAGTGATGTCATAGCGCCACCTCGTGACCACAAGAGGTAATGCAGCAGTGTAGCAACCTGACCCGAATACCAGGGGGATGAAACTACCAGGCCCTGGGGGTTCATGGGCATGGGACCTAAGGCTTAAGGGACATCATAATTTTCTGGGAACCTAGAGGGCACAGTGCTGCCCTGTCTAAGGAGATCTGATCCTGATTTGATTTTCTAGATAACATAGTCCTGCCTGAGGAATGTGGGGACATGGACCTGTCCTGGTGTCTGAGAAATTTCTGTTCTGACCAGAAAGGGACATCCTATCCCTGTCAGCAGGTTTGGCTGAGAGGCAAGAGTGGGGGTCAGTGATCAGAGGGAGAGATGACCCTGAGGCATCTGTGCAGTAGGTTGGCCGGTAAATAGCTTGGTATGGACAGAGTTGAAGAAACTCAAAGCTCTGTGGGAAAGAAAGACCACCTGTCACTCAATCGCTCTCCTGTTCCTCCCCACATACTGGGTCCATAAACATGTATAGATACTTCCTTATCTGATGACTTCCCCACTTAGGGACAGCAGCCTGTGCCAGGTAACCCAGAGGTGCTGGGCCTTGGCTTGGCACTTGATTCCAAGCTCTTTTCAACAGGGTGAACTAGTGTAGGAACTTTCTTTTTCTGGCCCTCGGTTTCTCCCCCTGTAATTGAAATGGGGTAGTTTCAGGAATCTCTGGAAGCTCCCTACCTAAGCGGATGGCAAAATGGACAAGAACATGCCACTTGTCACCATCATCTCTGGTTTCATGTTGTGAATCTGTGTTGAGGCAGGCCCACATGTGTGAGGTTGGGCATATGTGAATGGGTAGGGGTCATATGTAAGCACATGTGGGTATGGTCAGGCTGATGGCTGTGGCATCAGGGTTAGGGGCTTGGTAATGGCTGTTCCTTGTCTCATAGGCCCTGTATGTTGGCCTGGCTTAAGGGTATGACTGGAAGACCCCAAAGCCCAGAGCAGTTCTCAGACTCTGAACCAATGCAGTGAACACCTCCTACACACTCTTGCTCAAGCCTTGATGTGGGTGGAGCTGGGTCCACGCTCTTATTCCTGACCAGGATGGAGGGAAGCAGACCAGGAATCCCTTATGGTGGCCCTGCTGGGGTTAATGCTGAAGCTCAGGGTCCTGACTCCTCAGAGCTGCGGCCCAGTGGAGAGGGATGCTGCAGGCTTAGAGCCTGAGGTGAAATGGATCCCAGCTCTGCCCACCTCTCTGGTGCTTCCCTGGAGAGAAGGGCTAGGCCTTGCTTGAGTTGTAGGCAAATGGACTCCAAATGTAATTTCCTTTGTAGAGCTGAGAGAAGATGAGTTCTCAGGAGTAGGAGAACTCTTTGCCTGAGAGCTGACTTGATCCCCACCCCAGCCTGCTGCCTGCTCGGAGACCAGCTCATTTTCTGCACTGGGGCCTTAGGGAAGCAGGTGAGAGGCCCAAGTCCATGGGGCTCAAGTCAGCTTGGCTCCCCTTACAGGGCCACTGAGCTGACACATGACTCCGTCAGCCTCCTCAGCACACCCCCTGGTCAGTAGAGAAGGGACACAATACACAGGGGTTTAAGGCTCTGTTTCTGTGTCCTCAGACCTTCCAGTTCAGGATGTGTCCCCTCAGAACCCCTCGAGTATGGCTCTGTCTTTCCTATCCCTCCTAGGGGCTGCCTCTCAGCCCTCCACTCTGCCCCTGCCTATTCTGACTCTACCCCCTCCCCAACTTCTCCCAACCCTGGCTCTATCTCTGGAGTTCTAGGTTCTCTCTCAGGCTCCCCTTCCAGAGGCTGCAGGAGAGGGCTGCAGAGGGAATCAGGGAGGCATCAGGGGGCTCCAGCCAGGCATTTTAACCAGATCCCCCTCCCCTGCCACCCCATCCCACCCCTATCTTCACCTCCTTCTGAGCTATCTCCTCCCAGCTCTCCAAAACCAGAACTAAGCATTACTCACTTCTGTTCAGAAACCTTCTATGAGCCAGGCGTGGTGGCGCACGCCTTTAATCCCAGCACTCGGGAGGCATAGATAAGAGGATCACCATGAGTTCAAGGCCACCCTGAGACTACTTAGTGAATTCCAGGTCAGCCTGGGCTAGAGCAAGACCCTAACCAAAAAAAAAAAAAAAAAAAAAAAACAGAAACCTTCTATGGTTTATCACCAGCATTCCCCCAGTCCTTGGGTCTACTGGCTGGTCCCCTCCTGGGCCTAGAGCTAGCTCCCTGTAACGGCTTCTAAGGTAGGCCTTCCCATCCTGCTGTGCCCACCTTCTAACTTTGAATGCCCAGAGAACGTGCCCAAGCTTCTCTGCCCCATCAGACAGGGGCCTTTTGCAGACAGAGACCAGTCCCCTGCGGGATACCTTAAATTCAGGGTCCAAATCTCCCCCAGCAGATTAGAAGTCAAGGACAGCTGAGGCTGGACACACCCCACCCTCCAGGAAAGCAGACTGTCCCTGGATTGAAAAGCTTCCCAGATCGGGGTCAGTCTCCATCACGATGCTCTCCCATCTCCAGGACGCCCCCCCCCCCCCCCCCAGTGATTGAGGGCTGTAGCCGGTCACCCCACTAAGCCAGGTCTCCTAAGGACAAGAAGGGATCAAGCCAGCTTCCCACCCCGGCAGCGCCCTGCCCGCCCTCCGCGATGCCATGCTGGGCCTCACCTCCACCAGCTGGGCAGCGACCCCCGCGAGGCAAGCCCCCAGCGCCGCGCCCCCCAGCGCCCAGCGCCGCCCCGGGGCCCGCGGCCGCCCCGCCATGCCCGCCGCGCTCCGCTGCAGGTCGCCCGGTGCCGCCCCGGGTCTCCAGCGCCCCGCGGCGATGGCGGTGCTCTGACCGCTGCAGGTTGAGAGGGCATCATTTATTCATCCTAGGTGTCAGGTTCCCGGGACGCCACCTGCGCCATCACTACTGGGGGGACACGCCCCTTCCTGGGCGATCGGATCCTGCACCCCTCCCTCCCGAGGTTCCCCTTATCTCACCCAAGGGACACTTAAGGTGGGAGGGGGCAGGGAGGGAGAAAGATCCAGGTTGGGGGCAAGTCCTTAACCAACAGGTCCCCTCCCTTCCCCACTGGGACCTCAGTTTCCCTATTGGGACAAGGGGAGGGGCTGGAATGGGCTGATCTGGAAGGCCCTTCCCATTCTGACGTTGAGTTTGAAAAAAAAGGTACTGGGCTTGGGGGGGGGCAGAGTGGGCATGTTGCCATGGTGACAGGTGCCGAGGGATGTCCTGGGCTTTCTGGGCTGGCTTTCTGCCCAGAGACAGCTCTGGTCACCAGGGACACCAGAGCTGGAGGGGCGGGTGGAGAGCTGCGAGAACATGGTTAGAGCCACAGAGGCTGGTGCGGTGGAAGGTTCCCAAAGAAGCCGGTGTCTTCTGCCCCTGGAAGGGTTAGAAGGCCGTTTTCTGAACCTGCCACCCTCAACTTCTGCCACAGCCTGAGCCATGCCTCCAGCCTCTCCCAGAAGTTGGCTCACACTGTGAATTTTGACATCTCCCATGCCTTTGAATTCAAGTCTTGGTTTAATTTTAAATATTTTTATTTTATTTCTTGGAAAGAGAGAAAGAGGCAGACAGAAAGAGAGTACGTGCAGGCTCCTGCCACTGTAAACAAACTCCAGACACATGTGCCACTTTGTACATCTGGCTTTATGTGGGTGCTGGGGAATCGAACCCTGATCGCAAGGTTTGGTAGGCAAGCAAGGGCCTTTAACTGCTGAGCCATATCTTCAGCCTGAATTCAAGTCTTTTACCCAATACAAGCTCCCTAGATCCCCCATCCCAACACACACAGAGAGAAAGAGAGAGGGAGAGAGAGAGAGAGAGAGAGAGAGAGAGAGAGAGAGAGAGAGAGAGAGAGAGAGAGAATACCATCAGTTTAAAATCCATCCAGGGATGGAGAGAGTTTCTGAGAACTATGGAGACCTGGGGAAGAGGGAAACAGGAATGGAGGACAGGCCTGGAGATGGGAGACTCCTCTAGACTCCTCCCTCTGCTCCTTCCTTCTTTCCACTATTTTCTCCTGCCTTCTGAGTGCTGAAAAAACAGCACAGCTTCTCCTGCCAACCCAACACCAGTAGAGTCCAGTCCAGGCTGTATGAGTTGTGGGAAGGAAGGGCTTCCCTTCAGCAAGGCCCTCAAACCTGGGGACCCTGGACCTAGAGTTATATGGGCCTTTGGTCTGGAGAAGCCATAGATGAACAGGACAGCAGTGAGCAGAGTGCTGCGCCTGAGCCGGTGACAACGACGTAGGAAAATGGCAGAGCTGTTGGCAAAGGACAGTAGTCTCAGGGGACCCATTAAGATCTGGAGGTTTCCCCATGCAAAGCAGGAAAGTCCTGGTCAAATAAACGAGAATATCTCTAAGACCCAGGCATTGGCCACAGGCCAGGCTGGGAAAAGTCACTCTCATGACATGGGATCAGAGAGGCAGGATTGGGCTGGGGTTCAATGAACTTGACTGTGGCATTGGGCAAACTATCATCCTTCACTCCTGTTTCCTGACCTATGGCCTGGAAGGCAAGGCCCATGGAAGGGTGGTTGCAGGGTTTGTGACCAGCCCTCTGCTGCTCCAGGGCTCCCACTCAGCCCAGAGAGGGGGTTCTACTGTTTTCATCATGAAGTAGAGCAAGCTGGGATTGAGGCTCAGGGGTACAGCGCTTGCCTGGCATGCGCAAAACCCGGGGTTCACCCCAGCACTATCAAAACAAACCCAAACATTAAACAAAAAGTAGGGCTAGCTAAGAAAGGAAATAGAATATTCTCGTGTGTTTTGTGCTGAGACGTACCCTTCTCTTCTTGTGGCTTCCTCCTCTCTGTAGGGACTTTTTGGGGAAGAAGAATTTATTTATTTATTATTTATGAGAGAAGCAGAGAGAGGATCGGCATGCCAGGGCCTCTAGTCACTGCAAATGAACTCCAGGTGCATGTGCCATCTTTTGCATCTGGCGTTATGTGGGTGATGGGGAATCCAACTTGGGTCCTTAGGCTTCTGCAGGCAAGCACCTTAACCGCTGAGCCATCTCTCCAGCCCCAAGAGGGATGTTTTGAGACAAGGTCTCCCTGTGTAGCCCAGGCTGGCCTCAAACTCATGATCCCCTTCTCTAGGGTCTTGAACAGAGGCTGAGGTCTCTGCATGCTATCTGTTGCAGTCACCTTCTCGTTACTGGAATCAAGCATGTGACCAAAGCAGCCGGTAGGAGGTGAGTTTTTCTTTTGGCTGACAGTCTCCAGGGGAAGCTCCATGATGTCGGGAAAGCATGGCATGAGCAGAGGCTGGACATCACCTTTGCCAAAGGAGGTGGAAACAGAAGCAAGAAGTGAGCCAGGCCAGGCGTGGTGGCACACGCCGTTAATCTCAGCACTGTGCAGAGGTAGGAGTGTGGCAGTTTCAGGCAAAGCTCCATAGACGCCCTCCCCTTGAGGGGCAGGTGTCTAGCTGCCTCCTGAGTGCTGGGATTAAAAGCATGTGACACCATATCCAACTAAAAATATTTTTATTATTTATTTGCAAGCAGAGAGAGACAGAGAAAATGGGCACACCAGGGCCTCTAGCCACAGCAAACGAACTCCAGATGCATGTGCCATTTTGTGAGTCTGGCTTTAAGTGGATATTGGGGAGTCAAATTCCAGCCATTAGGTTTTGTAGGCAAGCACATTAACCACTGAGCCTTCTTTCCAGCCCTTAGATCACCTTTTCATTTAGAGAAATTTTTTTTTTTTTGAGGTGCTGAGGACCAAACCCAGGGCCTTGTGCATGCTAGGCAAGCGCTCATCCACTGAGCTAAATCCCAACCCCTAGAGAAATTCTTTTATTTATTTTTTTTGAGAAATTCTTATATACTAAAACCTTATTAAAGGCTGGAGAGATGGCTCAGTGGTTAAGGCACTTGCCTCCAGTGCCCAAGGCCCAAGGTTCAATTCCCCAGGATCCACATAAGCCAGACCCACAAGGTGGTGGCCCTGGTGTGTTCTCTCTCTCTCTCTCTCTCTCTCTCTCTCTCTCTCTCTCTCTCTCTCTCTCTCTCTCTCTCTCTGCTTGAAAATGAATAAATAAAAATAAATAAATAAATAAATAAATAAAAAGCTTAGACTGCACTCTAACTTCTGGAACATGATCCGACTGACAGCTGTGAACTCTCTGGCAGATCACCTAACCTCTCTGCTCTTCAACTCTGTAAAACAGATGTAACTCTGCTTACTGTTTGCTGGTGTGGTGTGTGTGTGTGTGCTGGTGATGGGTTTCTCTTTTTGCGTGGACCTGTGAAAGGGGGCCAGCCTTTTTTGACATTACGGAACTTCCCCTGAATCTGTAGCTTCAATAAATCTTTTTCTCCCATAACTGCCTCGTTTGGAGGTTCATCCCAGCAGTGTGTGGCTGACTACGACAGAAGCCATTGGCAAATGCTCGTCATTATGGATTATTGTCATTGTTGAGGGCTGTGTAATATTACACTGCCTAAAGCTGAACAATACCTCCTTCAGTAAATGTCAGACTGTTGGATATTTAGGATGTTCTCAGTTCTCCAATGAAAGCTAGACTTGAGGTCCCCTGGCGACTTAATGTCTCCCCAGTTCTCTTGTGAGGGATGAACCCCAGAGAGTAGTATCTGGCCCGAGGACACATAAGGTCCTGAGCCTCCAATTCAGTCTTCTGCCTCTGACCCTGGGCTCTGCCCACTCTCAGTCCTCTTCTGACTTCTTGCCAGGTCCTATGCCCCCCTGCATCCCACCCCCAGCTGGGTCGAACAAGGCTGAGGTCAGGAAGCTCTGGCTTCCCTGGAGGCAGCATCACCTCCCTGGGGCGGGAATGCTGGCACTCAGAATACTACTGGTCCCTTTTATGCTATTTTTAGATCTTTGGGGTTTCCTGTCGGGACCCAATCCAGCCTCCAGGGCCTCTGGGTTGGAAGCTGTGGGCAAGAGAGTTAATAGTGAGTGGCTAGGAGACCCTATGGACACTGGAGCTGGAGACTTAGCTCTGGGGAAGCTGGAGTAGGGACTGGGGACCCCCCACCCCAGCAACAGAGCCAGTCTGGAATCCAGGCCATCATGGACTCAGCCTGGGGAGGGGAGGGAGTCAGACAGCCTGGGCCAGTAACACAGCGGCTAGGGCGTGCTGGGAGCTGGCTGTCTCTGACTTGTTGGCCTTAGGCCCAGCCCAGAATAGCTCGAGGCTTGGCCCAGCATGGGTTAGACCTGTGTGAGCTTGAACTTGTGGGTGGGTACTAAACAGTAGCGTGCATGGGAGTAAACTGCACTTTGCATGTAGCTTTGCACACTGTGTGTGAGAGAATCTGTGTCCATGTAGGTGCACATATTAGCCACACACAAGAGCTCACGAGTGCTCATGAGCAGAACCATCACCCTGAAACTGTGCTGCAGAGAGGTCCTGCCTTGTATCTTTGTGTTTTTTTAAATATTTTATTTATTCATTTTAAGCAAAGAGAGAGAGAGAGAGAGAGAGAGAAGGAGAGAGAGAGAGAGAGAGAGAGAGAGAGAGCACCAGGGCCACCACCTTGTGGGTCTGGCTTATGTGGGTCCTGGGGAATTGAACCCGGGGCCTTAGGCACTGGAGGCAAGTGCCTTAACCGCTGAGCCATCTCTCTAGCCCTATCTTTGTGTTTTTATTTCTTAATTATTGATTTATTTGCAGGCAGAGTGAGACAGAGAGGAGTGCCACTTTGTGCATTTGGCTTTACATGGGTACTGGGGAATCGAGCCCAGGCAGTTAGGCTTTGCAGGCAAGTGCCTTAACCACTGAGCCACCTCTCCAGCCCCAGTAGAGGCTATCTTTTGGGCACTACCAGAGGCCCTTCCTAGTCCCCAACCAAGGACTAGCTGGGTGAGAGGCTGAACAGGTCTTGCCCCACCTGGCAGGTAATAAGATCAGGGATGTTGATGCCTGTGAGATGCTCAGTGAGCAGAGGAGACTGGTTCCCAGCCCTGAGGTCAGACAGTTGTCCAATCCCACCTAGTGAGGATGAACAGGAAGTTGCCTCTGGGAAGGAAGCTGGAAAAGCCCTGCCCTTCCTGCCTGATCCCAGGCAGCACTGCCTCTCCTCAGCTACATGCACAGATGAGGAAACTGAGGCACGGGGTGGGGAAAGGATGGCCTGGCACAAGTCCAGATTTGTCTAGCTTAAAGTCTTGCACGGTCTGACCCAGTGTGTTACACAGCATGCACTCCCAATGAGGTCACGGTCACTGTCCAAACTTACTGACCCCCATAAGCCTCAGAGGCCTGCCTGCCCACACCCATGTCCCAGGGGACCTCCAGATCAGCCAAAACCCCACTCATCTTTGAAGAGGCCCCTCAACCCAATGTGTCTTCCCTCTCCCACCTAGCGAATCCCACAAACTCTTGTGAAAGAGAGAGATGAAACCATTTCACCAGTGGGTCCCTGGCCTCAGAGGAGGCACACTGCTCATGTCCACACAAGAGGAAGGCAGCACAGGGCTTCCCATTCCAGAATAGTCTACTGCCTCCCCCTGCTCCACAGGGCACAAGGAATTGGCCACCAGGGAGAAATTTGCACCTGCCAGGACTGGGGCTCTACCTGGTTGCGTTATAGATTCAGGAAGATCACTAGAGTGGGCCTTTTCCCCAACACACATCAAAGCGGGACATACCTACCTAGCTTGAGGAGGTGAATCAGCCTCTAGAACAGCGTGATCTGCACAGACCACTCCACTGAGGCAGGGAGGAAACAGACAGGGGGCAGAGGAGCAGGCCTGGGGCAGGTGGAGGGCAAGAGTCCATCAGGGTGTTGAAAGCAAGGCCGGTGCAGGTGTGGCACACCTTGAATCCCAGCACTCGGGATGCAGAGGCAGGAGGATTGTTGTGAGTTTGAGGCCAGTCTGAGACCACATAGTGAACTCCAGGTCAGCCTGGGATAGAGTGAGAACCTACGTGGGGGAGGGGAGAAGGGAAGGAAGAAAGAAAGAAGGAAAAAAGGAAAGAACGAAAGATGGAAAGAAAGGAAGGAAGGAAGGAAGATAGAAAGGAAGGAAGGAAGGAAGAAAGACGAAAGAAAAAAAGAAAGAAAGAAGGAAAGAAAGAAAGAAAGAGGGCTGGAGAGATGGCTCAGCGGTGAAGGCACTTGCCTCCAGTGCCTAAGGACCCGGGTTCAATCCCCCAGGACCCACATAAGCCAGACCCACAAGGTGGTGGCCCTGGCGCTCGCTCTCTCTCTCTCTCTCTCTCTCTCTCTCTCTCTCTCTCCTTGAAAAATGAATAAATAAAATATTAAAAAAAAAGAGGGGGGAGGGGAATGGCTTAAGCAGGAGGCCAATCCAAATTAGATTCAAAAACATAAAGTCCTCACGAGCATACTGTAACCTAAAGAGTAAATAGTGGGCGTCAACTGACAAGAGGGGTCATGAATAGCAGGGGAGAATGTTTAAGTCTGTGAATAATTGAGCAGTCTGAAAGCCCCCGGTCCCAGTCACCGGTCCCC
>PVHP010027600.1:0-23743 GCA_004024765.1 Zapus hudsonius | reverse complement strand
AGATCCTGGCAAGAGATGAGCCACCACAGTCATCCGGTGGAGGATTCATATGGAACCCCGCAGAGAATGATTGGATGAACAAGGGACCCACCACAGCCATAGCCATTCAATCAACAAAGGATAAGCCAGTGAGACCGAAAGCAATGAATCTCGACACAAAAACCCCTAAGCTCACATTAAAGCAGCCTTAATACTCACCCACCACGACTCAGGGAACTGAGCGGAAGAGGGGGAGGAGAGTTTGTGAGAGCCGTGGTGGGGGAGAATATCAGAGACTTGGCAACCCTCAGTAACAACACTCTTGGGTCATGAGAACCTGGCTGAAGCCTGGGCTATCCATGGTCCCCTACCACAAAGACTGATACAGACTCCCACGGAGGAGGATATCCAGCTGACTGGGGATGGGGAGGGGAGGCAATGAGGAATTGGGGACAACAACTCATTGTTGGCCCACTAAACAATGTAACTCATTATGGACAATAAAAAATATTTAAATAAACAGAAACCCTGCCAGTTCCAGGTTTAGTGAGAGAATAATGTGAAGAGATTCTCCTCTTGGCTTAGGACATGTGTGCATGGTCATCTGAACACACATGAGCACATAGTATATATACATACACCATCCACACCACTCCACACGTACTATATGCATGTACACACACACACACACACACAGAACAAAAGTCTTTCCTCATTTTCATTTGCCTTTCCAGAGCATCAGAAGTTAAGTAGCTTTCCTGCTTGTTGGCCATTTGAAGTTCTTTTTCTATGATTTACCTGTTTTAGCTTCCTCCCCCATTTTTCTGTTAAACTGTTGGTCTTTTATTTATATATAATGAATAGTAACGTTTGGTTGGAGGTGTTATAAACGTGGTCTCCTGGAATAGCTTTTGTCTTTTCCTTTGGGTTATGGCAAATCTTACTGCAAAGCAAGCAAGTGAAGTGGGCTTTCTAGGACTGACAGCCCCTGCTGGCCACCAGCCAAGTGCTGCGGGGTGCCAAGATGGAAGCCAGTGCCAGGTCTTCTGAGTCTGCAGGAGATGCCACAAGTTTGGATTTTTACAGGAAAACAGGCTTTTCTGTCTTTCGCTTTTTCCCTTCCTTCCGGTTTCATTCATTTATTTATTTATTTAGATACACTGTCTCATGTAGTTCATGCTGCCCTTGAACTCCCTATTGTCCCGCCTCTTGCTCTCAAGTGCTAATATTATAGATATGTCTCACCATATGCCTGTCTAAAATGTCCAGTTTTCAGCCTGGTATAGTGGCGCACACCTTTAACTCCAGCACTAAAGAGGCAGAGGTGGGAGGATTGCTGTGAGTTCAAGGTCAGCCTAGGCTAGAGTGAGACCTTACCTTGAAAATGACTTCTAGTCTGAAAATGTTGGTAACTTATTGGAATTTTTTGATACAGTCTCAAAGTATCCCTGACTGATCTTAAACTCTCTATGTAGTTTACGAAGACCTTGAACTTCTTACCCTCCTGACTCTACTTCCCCAGTGCTGGGATTGAAGGTGTGTTCGACCATACCAAGTATATGTGGTGCTGGGGATTGTGCATGCTAGGTAGGTACTCATTCAACTGATCTACATCCCGATCCTCATTGAAAAGCATTATAAGGATAAAACCTGCTTGAACCAGTTTGGATCTGCAAGACTGCAGTTTGAAGCCTGTGCCTGATGCTGTATTTTGCTGTAAAGGAGTTTTGGGTCGTCAGGTCTGTCCATCTTTTCTTATATGAATGACTCTGTAGTTCTGTGCTTCTGGGCTGCTGCTTGTTTCCTCCTTCTCCTCTTCTTCCTCCTCCTCTTCCTCTTCTTCTTGTTCTTCCTCCTCTTCCTCTTCTTCTTCCTCTTCTTCTTCCTCCTCTTCCTCCTCCTCCTCTCTCTCCTCCCTCTCCCCCTCCCCCTCCTTCTCCTCCTCCTCCTCCTCCTCCTCCTCCTCCTCTTCTTCTTCTTCTTCTTCTTCTTCTTCTTCCTTTCTAGTTTACTGTAGTACTTTCTTTTATCACTTTCTAAATCCTTCCATTTTAAGAACCTAGAGAAAATTTTCATGCTTTTCATTTGTGTTTCCTTAATGATACATGAATGACAGTACACACAATCCTGGACTCAGCAGCAGGATAAGTCTTGACCTTGGGGTCTTAGGTAGCTGAAGCTGGGATGACTAAACCATCAGAATTAGAACTCTTGCCAGGCATAGTGGCTCATGCCTTTAATCCCAGCACTTGGGAGGCAGAGGCAGGAGGATTGCTGTGAGTTTGAGGCCAGCCCTGGGACTACATAGTGAATTCCAGGTCAGCCTGGGCTAGAGCTACACCCTACCTAGGAAAAACAAACAAAATAACCAAAAAAGAATTAGAACTCCTCATCAGCTTCCCATTTTCTCACATAAGGCCAAGGACCTCCCCTATCCTGAGCTTCTAGGGGCAGAGCATACAATGCTTTACTCCATACCAAAGGAAGCACATACACTTCATCCTACAGTGTAAATTACTTTCTTGGGGTGGGCAGAACAAATGGTAACAACTGCCTGAAGAATGTGAGGGTGGAGCCGTTCACCTTGAACTCCACTTCCCTGCCTGAGGAAAGACAGCGCCAGGCCCTCTCGAACACTTGCTTTCCATTCTGGCTGGGGGTGCTGGCAGAGCTCCAAGTAGAGTCAATGGGAAGCAAAACAAACACCCTCAACCATCTGGGGCTGGTTAATGGCCTTTGGTGGCATCTCTGGACATTCCTCACCCATGCTAAGAAGCAGCTTGCTTTCACCAAAGTAGCAGCAGATCCTAGAAACTCCCCCAGGGGTAGGAAAACAATGTCTCTGGCTGTGTAGACAGTACAGCCAGCAGACCTCTGACGGGACAGAATGGAGATTGGCTGGCAGGGTGAGACCTGACTGATCTCTCTGGGCTCCAGATGAGAGGTGTAGGTGTGCTACATTCATCCTAACTGTGTGCACTGAGAGCCCAGGAGCTGCCAGGAACTGTGCTGAGATAAATCCGCACTATCTGAACACCAGCTCACCTCCTCCTGTAAGCTAGAACTGTTCCTGGAAGTAATGGGGCTCTATGTGAGCCAGGAGGCACTCATGAACCTGGCTCCCACTTCTCCTTGCCTCCAGGGGCTTCCTGTGTTCCACCCTCAGCCCAGGGTCCCCTGTTTCTGGAACATGGCCTTGAGTGAGGCTCCATGCAAGCTGGACCCACCTCTTTTGTCCTGTCTACCTCACTCCCCCCCCCTTTTTTTTGTTTTTTCAAGGTAGGGTCTCACTCTAGCCCAGGCTGACCTGGACTTCACTCTGTAGTATCAGGGTGGCCTTGAACTCACCACGATCCTCCTACCTCTGCCTCCTGAGTGCTGGGATTTAAAGGCTTGCGCCACCATGCCTGGCTATACCTCAGAGCTTTATGCCTTGTCTTGATGCTCCCATTCCCTTTTGCCTCTGGGGTGATGTATGTCCTCTCTCATCCTGAGACACTAGCTAATAATCTGCGTGTGACCCTCTAATGAACAGCTTGAACTAGAAGAGTCTTAAAGTGTTACGTTTTCCAAGTCATTTGCCTTTATCCACAGTGACCCAAATTTAGTTGGTTTTCTGAGCATCAAAGCAATTCATATCCTTCATAGAGAAAGGGAGGGTGGGTACAGAAGGGTATAGAGAGGGAAAACCCCACCCTCACCCACCTGCATATTATCACTGTCAACATTTCCAGATGCCTTCTCTCTATATAAAACCGGGCATTTTCATATATAGACTTTTCGTGTTTTTCAGCAAAGCAGAGATCATGCTAGCAAAGCACTCTCTGGACAGCTCTCAGCACTCTGGGTCAAGTGTGAGACACTTTAGAAAGTGTCTCCTGGAGGCAAAGCCTTCTTGAGTCAGATCCAATCAGGGCAAGGGTGTTCCCTACTCCAGGGAGCCCCTGTCCAGGGTGGAAAGAGATGCTGTGAGGTTGTGGTGAAGGGAGCTCGCTGCTGCTTTCCTCAGTCACTTTCTGGTTTCAGGGATGGTGCAGCAGGAGCCTCTGGTCACAGTGCCCATGGCACTGTGAGTCATGTGTGTCCCCCCTCCCCATGAGTGTGTGTGTAGGGGCGGTATCAAGAGTATCATGGGCCCTCACAGGGCTGGCTTCTGGCTCAAGAGTTGGGGGCAGGGTGAAGCACTTCCTGCCTCTTGAGAAATCACAGCCTTTTGGTTGTGACCAGGTGCTGCTGACCCCCACTAGCTATTTTCCTAGAAATCAAAATGGATTTGTTCCAAGTTCTTTCATCTTTTGTGACCCAGTGCTCCTGGAAGCAGGGCCAAGAGCGCAGGACTGGCCACCAAACGGAGCCATGCCAACCCTCCCTCCAGGGGATATGTGCTCCAGTCCAAGTTGGCCTTGTGAACAAGTCACCAGCCTCCTGGGGAACCACCAGACAGACTAAGCTCTTGAAATGAAATGTGAGACTTGGTGCTTCCCCGAAAGTCCAGCCATTCATGGATGCCAAAGGAGCAGGCCTTGTTAGAACCTCTTTACAATTCCAGCTTTGACTTTAGCTGAACTGCTTTGGCAAGTAGGATGATTAATCTTTAAAACAAAAAATTGGGGGCTGGAGAGATGATTCAGTGGTTAAGGCAATTGCCTGTAAAGCCTAACAACGCTGGTTCAATTCTCCAATACTCATGTAAAGCCAGATGCACAAGGTTGCACATGCATCTGAAGTTTATTTGCAGTGGCTAGAGGCCCTGGCATGCCCATTCTGTCTCTCTATATATCTGCTTTTCTCTCTCTTAAATAAATAAATAATATTTAAAAAATACTTCTGTTCTTTTGAGTGTATGTTGGAGCACATATTTGGAGGTCTAACTTTTTATTTTTCATAACTTTTTTTCATTTTTTTCTTTATTGTTCATAATGATTTACATTGTTTAGTGGGCCAACCATGAGTTGTTATCCCCAATTCCCCGTTGCCCCCTTCCCCATCCCCAGTCAGCTAGATATCCTCCTCCGATGGAGGTCTAACTTTTGTGTTGGTCCTTGACAGTCCACCTCATTTGGAGCAAGGTTTCTCACTCTGGATTCTCACTCTGCTGTTCTTTGCTGGGCTCTCCATGAGCTTCCAGGAAATCTTCCTGTTCACGAGCTTCCAGGATATTCCCCTGTCCCTGCCGCCCAGCTCACTATCAGCATCAGCAGACTGAGATTATCAAAGCACAATATGGATTCTGACATTTTTGGTTCTTTTGTTTTTTGAGGTAGGGTCTCCATCTAGCCCAGGCTGACCTAGTCTCAGGATAGCCTTGAACTCACAGCGATTCTCCTAACGCTGCCACCCAAGTTCTGGGATTAAAGGTGTGTGCCACCACACTGGCTCACTGACATTTTAAAAAATTTATTTATTTATTTGCAAACAGACAGAGACAGACAGACAGAGAGAATGGGCATATTAGGGCCTCCTGCACTGCAAACAAGCTTCAGATGCATATGCCATTCTTGTGTATCTGGCTTTATGTGATGGGTGCTGGGGAATTGAATTTGGGCATTTAAGATTCACAAGCAAGTGCCTAAACCACTGAGCAATTTCTCCAGTCCTAGATTCTGACTTTTTATGTAGCGTCTGGGGATCGAACTCATATACTCTAGCTTGAGCAGAGTACTTTACCAATTGAGCCATCTCCCCAGCCCTAATGACTAATCTTGATTGTTGACTTGTTTGGCTTGCTTGAGAAATACCTAGGACATTAGTAAAGCACAGCTCTGGGTGTAACTGTGAGGGATTTTCCAGAGATGATTAGATCCTTAGGGCTATGGCCTAGTGAATGCATTAATCCCTGGAGAAATTCAAATTATGATGGCATTATTGAAGGTGGTGAAAAGTAGGAGGTGAAGAGTTGGAGGATGTAGCTGAGGGCGTGTCCTTGGAGGCTAAATCCCTGCCCTGACTCCTTCCTGTTACTGCTCTGCTTCCTGACTGTCATGAGATGAATAGCCTCTGCCACCTGTTCCTATTGCTATGATGTTCTACTCACTACAGGCCCAGAATGAACAGAGTCAAAGACCATGGGCTGAAACTGTGAGCTAAGAGAAATCTTACCTATCTTTAGGTTGTTCTCTTGAGCACTTGAGTCATAGTGAAAGTCTAACACATTACTTAACCTCATTGAATTCTGCTTTAAATGACATATGTGCCACATTTTGCACTGTGCCTGAAACACAGCGGAGACTCAAAAAAATGGTCATTGTTGTGCCTTAATTTTACTCTGCAGAATTTTTAGTAGTATATATTCCATTTTATAGAAGGGCCACTGAGGCTCAGAAAGGTTCACAGTGTAATGCTATGCAATCTGCTAGGGGATAAAGATCACCAACAGTGTAAACAAGCAGTGCCTCCTGCAAGCTACAAAATCAGCCATCCAGGCAAGATGTACATACTGGTGCAATAGTGGCACATAAGTTATGGTGTTAATCAAATGCTCTCTGATTGGATATGAGGCCTGTTCAGTGGGAGGGAATTCATAACAGGTACTGAGAACTAAGCCTATGGCTTGGAAAGTCATAGACCCTAGAGGGAAGCTTTCACTGCTCTTTGGCTAAAAGGAAAGGTCATGCTCATCTAAAAGTCTTCCAAGTGTCTATGTTTATCCCTTTGACACATGTTGCTCTCGTTCTTGGTTAGAGAATCTGCTTTTTACAGATGGTGGCAAATACCAAGGAGAACCAAGACTCATCAGTACAACAAGAAAAGAAAGCCTACTGTAGCACCAGATGAGTCATCTCTATCACCCCCACCAGGGCCCAGGAAACATTACAGAGGATGTGGTGAATTAAATATAAGAGCTGCTTTCACTGCTGGCCAGAGAACCTCCTCCTCGGAGATGGCAGTAGACACTGAGGGGACTCAAAACTCATCAAAGCAGAAAATCAAAGGCTACAGAGAGCTCAGTGCTGCTGGTGTATTCATGATTCTATAGGGATCATTAAGTCCACTCCACTGATGAAAGCCCTCAGAGGAATGGGAGGAGAAGGAAGATAAGAATATATATAACTGGATGGTAATATGACCAACTTGCAATATGTTCATATAATAAAGTTTTCAATAAAAAAAGAAAGGTTCAATAGTGTTCTAGTTCTTTTTCTTAATTGCATTATCACTGTCCCAAACCTTAGTGGCTTAAGAAGACAATGAATAAGAATTTCTCAAGATCCTGCAGATTGATCCTGCTTTCCTGAATTCCATGCAGTGTCAGTTCAGGTGGACATAGTGAGCTGACAGCTACACTGGGCTGGAAGGTCAAAGAAGGCCTCTCACATGAATTTTGGTGTTGGCTGGTGGCTGGAGACCTGGGCTCTCGTCTTTGTGATCATGTGGCTTAGCCAACTTGGACTGGACCAGTAGGGCTCCAGGAGGGAGGATTCTGATCAGAGGGCAAGCCTTAGTCTGCAAGCTCCTATCATCCCTTGCTTCACATGACATTTGCTAGTGTCCCACTAACCGAAGAAAAAACTCATGGCTAAACTTGGGGTTAATAGGCGAGGGCACTGCAAGAGGATACAAATACTTGGGGACATGGCTCCTTGGGCATTGCCCTTGTGTCAAGCTAGCCTAACATGCCTGCCCAGAGTCTCACAGATATTGATTGTCTCTGCTGGGATTCAAACCCACCCTAGGCTGACTCCCAAGTCCAGGCTCCTTCCTCTAGGTATGGTAGTGGCTGGTGTCTGGGGCTCCTCCACCCTGGTCTAGTGGGAATTTCATTTCCCATCTCTATGCAACCCAACTATGCCCCACACTATCTGCACACCTTTCCTGCAGAGAGGAAGAGAAACACCTTGCTTTATAGTCCCCTTGGGTCTTTGTCAGCTTCAGATCACTGGGATGAACCTTCAACAGACAAAGTTTATAGGAGGAAAGGGATTTATTTGAAGAATACAGATCAAGTGGAAGTTCCATAATGTCTGATAAAGCTGGCTCCCTTTCACAGATCCCAGCAGAGAGAAAACCACCATCAGCCAGCTAACACCATGAACTAGCACGTGATATCCAGGCTGAGTTCAAGCACTCTGCACACCTTTAGGCTGGAAACAGATCTGCCCCCAGTAATACCTTTGGGCTGGACTCTAGGATCTGCCCCCAGTGACACTTCTTCCAACCAGCTGGCTGGAGATCCAAGTTTTAATAAAAACACCTGAGTCTTTTTTGGTACATAACATTCAAATTCCTGCACTTCACCTTCCTACTGTCCACCTCAGCTCACTGTCCCATGGCTGGACCCTCACCTCTTCTCCTTTCAAGGACCCAAGGGGTTAAGCCATTTATTCCACATCTTACTATATAATGATGGCCGAGAACATGGGACTTCATCTGAAACTACTATGCTAGCCGGAGTCCCAGGGCTCTGGACTACACTTTTTTTTTTTAATTTATTGTCCATAATGAGTTACAACATTTAGTGGGCAAACAATGAGTTGTTATCCCCAATTCCCCGCTGCCATTCCCTCCCCCCTCCACTGGATAACCTCCTCCATGGGTCATCTGGATCAGCCCTTGTGACAGGGGACCTAGTATTCAGCCAGGTTCTCCTGGCCATGCCTCTGTATAATCTCCTCCACCACAATCTTTCCGCCCCCTCTTCCGCATAGGTCCCTGAGTCGTGGTGGATGAGTATTAAGGCTGCTTTAAGGTTGTGAGCTTAGGGGTCTTTGTGTTGAAAATCGTTGGTTTCTGTCTCACTGGCTTATCCTGTGTTGATTTAATGGCTGTGGCTGTGGGCCCCTTGTTCATCCCGTCATTCTCTGCGGGGTTCCATTTGGATCCTCCACGATATGACTGTGGTGGGTCCTCTCTTGTCTGGCCTACACTTCTAGAGTCTGAAGAAGGCCACAGCTGTTCTGCCTTGGTTGTGGAGGCTGATCAAGAAAGTAAGGTCTGTGGAGAAAAAGCAAATGTTCTTTGCATGCTCAATTGGTAACCTTGGAGAGTATGCATGGGAGCAGGAATGGGGGAGAGCTCTGACTTGTGCCTGGAAAAAGGTCCTGGTCAACAAGAAAGCCATTGACAGGAGAGTCTGAGGTGGCACTCAGGAATGTCATTCTGCAGCTGCCTGGGTTGGATGAAGGCTCTCTCTCTCTCTCTCTCTCTCTCTCTCTCTCTCTCATTTCTTTTCTTTCCTCCCCCACCTTTCCTTCTTGACACGATTTCATGTATCCTAGGCTGGCTGGCCTGGAACTTGTTATGCAGCTGAGGATAACCTTGAACTCTTGATCTTCCTCCTTCAACCTCCTGAGTGCTGGAATTATATACATGCCTCACCAGCAGGCTTTCTTGATGGTAGATCTACAGGCCAAGTTCCTGGGATGTGGAGCTTCTTGGAAGGGGATTGGGATGCCTGGGGCATGCTCTGTGTGGTCTCACTGAAGGAATCCAAACAAAATCTGGTGACTCAGCTATAACTACCAGGGCTCTTGGCTCCAAGCGACAGGAAGCAATTCTGGCTTATGTAAGCAAGAAAGAACTTTATCAAAAGGATCTTGGGGGACTCACAAACTAACTAGGATACCCGGAAGAAGGCCAAACAAGAGAGGCTGTGCAGAGATCAGGAATTGGACCAAAGTCAGGCCAATTGGATGTCAAATCCTCCTAGCTAGAAAGTCCCGGCTTCTGATGACACTTCTGGACATGGAACTAGGTCTTTGGCCTTGGGACATGAAATGCCACTGCTGTGGTGACTGTCATCCTTTATTAGAATGGACCTACCTCTGTGCTTTTCACGCGTTGGCATCACCAATTCCTAGGTTGAGCCTAAGTCAGGAGCCCATGGCAACTGCAAGGGTAACTGGGAAAATGCCTGGCAGTTTTAGATTTAGCTCCTCTGATGAGAGGCAATTAGAAATGCTTTCCCAAATATGGTAGGAGGGGGTCACATCCTGGTCAGATGTGCGCTCACTTCCCCCTCAACAATGTAGAGTAAGTGTGCGCCCAGTAAGTGTGTCTCCAGTGACAGCCTAAACTGACTTCCCCTTCTTCTCACTGGCAATGAAATGGTGTGTGTGTGTGAAGGACAGGAAGTACAGGATGTGGAGTTAGGAGCTCTGATTTTGAGTTTCTTATTATTTCATCAATTTATTTCTTTGTGGGCCTGCGTGTGTGTCATGGCAGGCACATGGAGGTCAGAGGACAAGTTCAAGGTGTGTTTGCTCCATCTTCTTTGAGAGAGGATCTCTTGAAGCTGCAAACCAGCTGCCAAATGGCAAAGGACCATCAGACTAGCTGGCCAGCCTGAGAGTTCTGGATTGTCCTGGCTCTACCTCCCCCTGTGGTGCGTGCGTTGGGATCACAAATGCACACACCAGTTTGCATCTGGTTTAAGGCCGGTATTGAACCTTGGGCTGGCAGGTTTTGCAGGCAAGTGCCTTTAGCCACTGAGCCATCTCCCCAGTCCCTTGGCTTTGATACTGAGTGCCCTCTGTCTATCAACCTTAGAGGAGCTCTTCACAGTCTTTGGGCCTTGGTTGTACTTCTCATCACCTCATGTTTAGCCTTCAAGCTTGCAGAAGGCATGTGGTGGCCTCTGCTTTACTCTGGGCCATTTGGTAAAAAGTGCTTCACAATTGCCAGAGCTCCAAACACAGAGAGGCTGTTGACTTAGTGTAATGGTAAAGAGAACAAGTTTTGTAGCCACAGAGACTAGAGTTCAACAACTGTCATCCCGGGGAAGGTTCCTAACTTCTTAGAACCTCAGTTTCCAAGAGAGGTGTGGTGGTAGGCACTCTGTGTCCTATGGTGCTTCCTTGCTCTGCAGAGGCTGGAAGGTAAAAACTACTTCTCCCAGATACCTTTGTGGCTGGGGCAGTAGAGAATTCAATTTTACCAGTTGGATACACTTGGTGATGCACTGCCTGATTGTTAAGAAGGCAAATGTGAAGTAGGCTACTTGTCTTCTGCTCTGATTGGTGTTGCTGGACACATTGTGTGTGGGTGTGCATGCATGTTTAAGAACATTCTACGATTTGCTCAGTCACTAGCTCCTGTGGGTATTGAGAGGGTGTGGTGACAGTGAGTTTCTGATCCTCCGATGGCAGTTACAACCTGCAAACTGTCAAATCCAGAGGCAGCCCCTTGGGTCTCACCTTCCTGCTAGCTGCTGAGGGGACCACAATGTGGTGACGGATTCAGTGGAGTGTTCTGTGAATCTACAGACTACTTCTCTGAGGTCTTCCAATAATTTTATAAGCATCTACTTTCCTGGAGTTCTTGTTTAAAATAGCTGGAGACATTCTATCTTTCTTGCAGTTGAACTCTAGCTGCTGGCTGGTCACACCCCTGTGCTCACTTGGGTAAGTGTGGGTAGTAGAACCAGGAGTTTGGAGCCATTATACTTTGTTGTTTTTTTTTAAAAAATATTTTTATTTATTTATTTGCAAGCAGAGAGAGAGAGACAGAGAGGGACAGAGCGACACAGAGAGACACACAGAGAGAGACAGGGAGAAAGACAGAGAAAGAATGGGTGTACCATGACTGCTAGCCCCTGCTAATGAACTCCAGATGCATGCACCACTTTGTGCATCTGGCTTTACGTGGGTACTGGGGAATTTAACTCGGGTTATTAGGTTTTGCTGGCAAGTGCCTTAATCGCTGAACCATCTCTTCAGCCCTCATTATACTTAAGGCCAGCCTGTGCTACAAGAGATCCTGTCAATAAAACAAGTTTCCAGAGAACCAAACAGAAGGAATGACAATTATGCCTGGGCACTGCCTGGAAAGCAATTAAAATACCAGGCTGGGCTTGAGGAATCCTGACCACCTTAGCACAAGACCCTGGAAGTAAGTAGGGAAGGAGCAGAAGGAAGGGCTGGAGACAGGGCTTGCCAGTACAGGGACTCTCTCTCCCTGTTCTGGGCGAAATTGATAGATCCAAACCCCTCATCCCCATCTCTTCTCTCTTCTTCCTCATCTTCTTGTCACAAAATGGGGGCCCATTGTTGCATGCAGGGCCAGGCAGGTAGTCCTCAGCTTCTTTAGCTGGGTGGAAGTTGGGGGTCCAGATTGGTTTCTGGAACACTCCAGGTTCTTCACCAGCCCATGGGGATGGTGGGGGGGGGGTGAAGGTTGTGGCTAACTTGAAGATGAACTGTTTCAGGAGCCTTAGTCAACTGCCACGCATGGGACAGGTAAAGAAAGCCTGGAAGTTTGGTGTGATTTGGACATCTTCCCTAGGCTTTCCTGCTCCCAGACGGCAACACACAGTGGCAAATGACATTGAACCCCACGAACTACCCTTGAAATGCAATAGGCGGCTGGCTGGTCCTGTCTCCCCCATTGTGCCACAGGCTCAGGGGGAGAAAGGCACCTGGCAAGCTCGTGGGTAGTGCAGGGTGTGGATGTTTCGACATCCTCAAGTTGGTGGATTGTCTGGTGGGATTCCACTTTCAGTCCTGCGCAGAGGAAGGCCGAGACGCTGGGGACACCGCCTGGAGCCTGCGCGCATAGCAGCGGGCATTTGCCTTCCAGATAGAAGCTTCCCGGTTAACCTCTGAAGTGCCAGAAGATCTGGAACACTCGCCCATGGGCCTTGGACTGACTCCAAGTCCAAGGTGAAGCTGGGTCTCCGGATCCGATCGCCACCGCGGGCACTGACCCGCGAACGTCTAGGGCCACTGAAGGCTGCTGGGTACCTCGAGATGGACTCCCACGGGGACCCATCCCTTGCCAAGCCTGTGCCAGCCCGTGGGGGCTGGGGGGTTGGGGACAAGGCAGCAAAATAGCTGCTTGGGAGGGAAGCCTGAGCGACTGGCATATCTCAGTGTGCTCACACCCTCCAGGGACCTTCCTTTCTCCACAGAAGGTGGTGACAGAGGGGGAGGCAAGCGTGGAGAGAGAAAGGGAAGTGGGAAGAAATTGATCACGGAGGAGGCTATTTTTATTCTTTTCTACAGCTGCGTGAGTTTCTGTGACCAACTCGACAACGAAAATTAGACCGAGTGAAAACAAGCCCTAAACTTCCCAGGGTTGCAGAGAAGGTGGTGCAGGGGAGAGGGAGTGGGTGGCTCAGGAAAGGGACAGAGAGGGGGAAATCCCTGAGGATGCTGAAAACCCCTGTGTGAAACTATTCCCTGTAGAATGAGGTCCTCTGGCCATCCCCACCCCAGAGGTCTCAACCTTCACCCTGGGCCTCAGAGATGGACATCCTGTGTTCTCTCTGTAACATCTTGGGACACACACAGCCAAGATTGGGGATTTGTCCATTTTCTTCTGTTGTTAGGCCTCAGAGGAATGTGTTACCCTTCTGGCTGAGGATAAGACCTCCTGGGTAGCATCAGTCACTGGACATATAATAAACATCCCAAACAGGAAACCAAAAATAGTGGCAGGGTCTCTAGGGTCAGAATCTTTGGGGGCCCTGAGGTCAGCACTTGCTATAGTGTGATCTCAGAATTCCTGCAATTCCCCCCAACCCAAGAGAGCCTTGGGAACTGCAAAGTTCCAGATGGCTGGATTTTCATCAACCAAGACAGATTGTCAGTGTCCCAACTGAGTGGATGATCCAGCAGCTAGAGAAAGAAGAGAGACCAGAGTCATGGGGATGTAGCATTAAGGCGGGGCTCCAGTCCCCAACACTACTAAATCACTCAATCAATACAAATTAAAAAAAAAAAACACGCTATGAGATAGGTTTACAAATGTAAAATGAATGCCACTTTCTCCCTAAGGTTTTTGGTTTTGAAAACTATAGTGCCAGGGGCCTGGGAAGATGACCTTGGGTAAAGTGCTTGGGGACCTTGGGAGGGAAACCTGGCTACCTCCTGTGCTATTCATGACCCTCTACCCCATGGACTGATCCAGTACACCCACGAGGAGGGCCCCCAGTGGATTGGGGACAGGGAGGAGGGAAAGGAGGAGTTCCATCATAAGTTTTGCTCATACAATGTATCTAACTAAGGGTAATAAAGATATCAAAAAAGAAACAAACAGAATATCAACAACAAAAAAGCAGGAGGAACCTGAGTTCGTATCCCAAGTTCAAAATGCTGGGTGTGGTGATTTACACCTGTAATCCTAGGCCTGGAGAGGTGAGGCATACCTGGGGCTCCCTGGCTAGCTACTCTGGCCAAATCAGTGAGCTCTGGGTTCTGCAAGAGACCTTATCTCAAATAATAATGTGGAGATTGACTGAGGAAGATAGGCAACATCAACCTCTGGCCTCTACATGCAAGAGAGCAGTCCATACCCATATGAACACATACACAAGGAATATGTTTGTTCAGTGTTTTTTTACAAGCAGAAAGAGATAGAAGAGAGATGGAGAGAATGGGTGCAGCAGGGCCTCCAGTCTCTCAAATGAACTCCAGACACACGCACCACCTGGTGCATCTGGCGAATCAAACTCAGGTCATTAGGCTTTGCAGGCACCTTAACCGCTGAGCCATCTCTCTAACCTGATTTTTAAAAATTTTATTTATGGGCTGCTGAGATGACTCAACAGTAAAAGGTATTTGCTTGCAAAGCTTGTCAGCCTGGGTTGGCCCTGGTTTGATTCCCCAGTACCCATGTAAAGTCGATGCACAGAGCGGCGCATGTGTCTGGAGTTCATTTGCAGTAGCAAAGAGGCCCTGGTATGCCTGTTCATATTCATTCTTTCTCTCACAGATAAATAAATATATTAAAAAGTTAATTTATTTGCGTGTGGGGGGGGCATGGGCTTGCCAGGGTGCCTTGGCACTTACTGAAAATGAACACCAGGCACCTGTGCCATGTTTTGCACCCCACTTACAAGGGTAGCTTGGGAACTGAACCCAGGCCTGCAGGCTTTATAAGCAAGTGCTTTTAACTGCTAAGCCATATTCCTAACACCTATTATTATTTTTATTTTTAAGACAGAGTCTCACTCTGTAGCCCAGACTCACCTGGCCTTGAACTCACAGCAGCCCTACCTCTGCTACCATAGTGCTGGGATTACAGTATGGGTCACCACCTTATTTTTATTTTATTTTTATCAGTCTGCTATTGCTGGCACCATGTATATTATCTAACTATCTATTGTGTTAAAAATTTGACCAAACCATAGCGGTTGAAAGTGACAGCTATGTGGCTCTCACACAGTTTGTGTGGGTCAGGAATCTGGGAGCAACCTCACTGGGTGGCCTCATCTTGGTGTCTCTGGGGAGAGTGTAATGAAGATGTGGTCCAGGGTCACATTCATCTCACAGCTCTACTTTCTGCCCCGGAGGCTACCTACTACAACTGTACTCAAGTTAGCTTTGTTATTTTTCAAAATACTTTTATTTCTTATTTATTTGCAAGCAGACACAGAGAGCAAGAGCAAAAGTGAAAGTGAGAGAGAACGAGCGAGTGAACGAGTGAGCAAGTGAGCAAGTGCGAGAGAGAATGCTAGACCCTCCTGCTACTGTAAACAAACTGTGCCACTCTGTGCATCTGGCCTTTTGTGGGTACTGGGGAATTGAACTTGGGCCATAAGGCCTTGCAAGCAAGCACTTTTAACCACTGAGCCAACTCTCCAGTCAGCATTGTTATTTTTATGACAATTCCTACATAAACATTTAAATCTTTTCTGCTATAACTTTTAGTGTAAGAAATATTGATATGGCCAAGTACACTGAAGCTTTTTTTTTTTAAGAGAATGGCATTTTCTTTTTAAAAAATATTTTATTTATTCATTTTGAAGCAGAAAGAGAGAGAGAGAGAGAGAGAGAGAGAGAGAGAGAGAGAGAGAGAGAGCGCACCAGGGCCACCACCTTGTGGGTCTGGCTTATGTGGGTCCTGGGGAATTGAACCCAGCGCCTTAGGCACTGGAGGCAAGTGCCTTAACCACTGAGCCATCTCTCCAGCCCCACTGAAGCTTTTTTGATGTCCTCAATAATGAAAGAAAAGTAAGGAGGTCCAAAAATCTAAAAGGTTTTAGAACTGCTAAGTGGTATAGTATTGACAAGACAAGTAGCTTGGTACTGTGTGACAACCAGTCCATCATCCATCTATCCACCCATCCACTGATCCATCCATCTGTCCACTCACCCATCCTTCCATCAACTCTCCCATTCATTCATTCTCCATCCACCCATCTACCCATCCATTTACTTATTCACCTATCCACTCACCCCATCCATCCACTCATCTATCAATCCATTCAGTATCTATCCATTCATCCACCCACCCGCTGACGTTTCCACCTGCACATCCAGTTAAGGTGTTGAAATCACTTGGCTGTGGGGCTTGTGCTTTAACAGTGAACAAGCTTGCCAACAACTGTCTTATGGAACATATAACATTTTAACAGATGACACAACACAAATGAGATGCAATTAAAAATGATAACTTTAAGTTGTAATTATTTGGGTTCTCAAAGCCTAACACCATTCGGGGTAGGTGATCAAAGGTGCTTGGGACTGGGAGTGGGTTGAGGGGGGGGGTCACAGCTTATGGGTTCTGTGAAGGGAGTATGTCCCAACTCTGGCCAGTGGGACTTTGTTTACCCAGAATGAGCTGGTATATTTCAAATTCATCATGCCTTACCTAAGTTTGTCATGAAAGCACAACCCATCTGGGCAGTGTTTCTGAGTCTTTGTTCAGTTTCTCTTTTCTCAATAGAGGCTCTGCTAGAGCTAAGCTCCTGTGTGTGTGCTGATCCTTGCTTTGTCCTGGAGACTCCAGTGTGGCTTAACAGATCCCACCACTGAAGATGCTAGGGTTTATGAAAGTGCTTAATTTAGCACCCCCAAATAAAAATTGATTGACACCCTGGAAGTTTAAGCTGGCTATATTCTGCTAGGAGAATAGAAAAGTCAAACTGAAGAATAGCTCACTTCCAAAGCCTGGGCTCTGTGAGGCATGGGAGGGTGTGTATGTGTGTGTTAGATGGGGGGAATAAGGTGTAAATGACCAAGGGGGATCTTTCCCACTTCAAACGTAGGCCTAGCTTAGCCTGAACAGAGTAGACCAGGCCTCTTTGGGATGACATAGGGCAGACATGTTTCTACCCCTAGGAGTGGGTGAGGCAAGGGGTTGTTTCTTTGGCTCTGGCACAAAGAGCCAGAACAGGTGCGCCCATGATGGCCTCTTGGTGGTTTCAGGCTCAGGGTTGAGTGTGGGCTCTATGGCAGCACAATGCTAGACTACTTGGAATGTTTATGTGCAAGTTCAATCCCTCTGTAGCTCCTCGGCTTTCCTCACGAGAGGACTGGGATGTAGCTCAATGGTAGAGTGTTTGACTTGTATCTACTAGCCTCTGACTTCCTCTCTAGTACTGCAAGAGAGCAAGAGACAAAAACAAAGAACAAACGACAGCCACAAACCTGGTCCACAACCAGCTTTGGTACCATGGAACTTGCTAGAACATGAATTGTAAGATTGTATGAACTGGATATGTTGCCAGGTTGTAGAGCCTTTGTGCTCCAGGCTCTAGGCTCTATCCTTAGCACTGTGTTGTTAGGGAAAGCAGAAAAAAAAAACAAAAAGTACAAACTGGAGGGGTTCACTTTAGCACCCCAGATTTGCTGAGTCAGAATCTTTGGAGGCAGGGTCATGCCTGGAATTTTTTTTTTCCTGGAAATCTGTCTTAAGCCCTCCAGGTAATTTTTTTTGAGGGGGGGCTTTTCAAGGTAGGAGGATCGCCATGAATTTGAGGCCACCCTGAGACTACATAGTGAATTCCAGGTCAGCCTGGGCTAGAGTGAGACCCTACCTTGAAAAAAAAAAAAAAAAAAAAAAAAAAAAAAAGAAAGAAATTATTTATTTGAGAGTGTGTGCAAGAGAAAATATGGGCTTGCCATTGCAAATGAGCTCTAGAAAGAACATGTGCCACTTTGTGCATCTGGCTTTACATGGGTACTGGGCAACTGAACCCAGGGACAGTAGGCTTTGCAAGCAAGTGTCTTTAATCGCTGAACCATCTCTCCAGCCCAGAAGCAACTGTGTTTATATTCCTGGCCTAGAGTCTCATGGCAGACATGCTCTTATGTAGTGAGGCTGAGATTTCTGAACGTCTTTTTTGCTGTCTTTTTCTGAGGAGGTTGGGCTAGAAGTAATTGGTTGCATGTTTCTGGAATACTCCAAAGCCATCCACCTTGCCCACAAAAGGTCAAGTCTCCAAAGCCAGTACCAGTCTACCAGATTCATTCAAACTAGCGAAATCAAAATCACTAAAGCAGAAAAAAACCTGCAATAAATACAGCCACAGAAATCAAGGTGACATCTACTCTACAAGGTAAGTTCTTGTGATCTTTCAGCCTCTTCCTCCAGGAATGCTAAGATTACAGGATTATAGGCACATTCTTGGCTAAATTTATTTATTGATTTTGTGGTATGGTGGATTGAATTTTGGACCTAGCAATTCTAGGATAGTGCTCTGTGGCTGAGCTACATCATCAGCCCTCTAGAACCTTTGAATTTTCAAAGTGAAGAAAAAACAAAGCCCAACATGAAATGAGTTTTTAATGGTCATTACAGTGCCCCTCCCACTGCTGCAACTGGGGTTGGAGACCATAGCAGCTTCATTCAGGAAATGGCTCACTTGTCAGCAGCTTGGCTCCCAGGAACAAAGCCCCCCACCCCCAATTCATTATCACAGTATGGACTCTGACATGTTCTGGTCGGCCACTCCCCCAGAGTTCCTCAATTCACACCCCCAAATGAAGTGTAATAGGACCTGCACACCTTTGAAGTCACCTAATCAATTGCCAGGGGTTTGCATGATGCGCACTTGATTGGAGGTGGCCTTTCCTTCCCCTCATCCCACAATTTTTAAAGACAGAATTATTTTCCATGGCATTCCCTAACCTGGGAGTTACCATGGAAGAAATAAAGACTTCTCCAAACCAAAAGAAGAAAAGGGGAAGTAAGTCCATTGTTTGGACTCATCTAGAATTCACCCTTTGGCCCAGTTCTCTGTGAGGGCAGTGGTTTCCTTCCCGACTTCTCCTCAGTTGGGGGAGGAGGGTGACAAGTGTCCAAGAAATTCTAGTAAGTTCGGAATGGCCACAGGCCCCTGTACATCCTGAAAGCAGACCTTACAAGCTGGCTAGTGACTGTGGCTCAGCTGTCTTTCTTTCCAGGGCCACTGTGCTCCCCTTGAGCATTGCTTTGCCCAGTGGAACTTTCTGTGGGGTTAGAAGCGTCCTGTTGCTAATGTGTCCCTAGCCATTAGCCACACATGGCTACTGAGTGCTTGGGGTGAGGCTGGTGGGACCGAAGAACTCAATTGTACATTTTATTTAACTTCATTAATTTACATAGGAAGCAGCAAAAAGGGATAGATGAAGAAATCAAATCCAAGATGAGATTCTTACAAGCTTGGCCTGGGGGAATATATAGTGCTATCTACAAACTCTTCCCTCTCCCCAACCCCCCTCCATGGAAAAAAAGGACTATCAGAGAAACTTGTCTGTACCAGAACTCCCCAGAGAGGTTGTCATGTCTCTGTGTAGGGAAATCCAGTAAGAGCATTTGGGGGGGGGGGTGTAAAAACCCAGATTGGGTGATTTCTTTTTCTTTCTTTTTTCAATGTTTTAATAGACAGTTTTCATACATGTACGTAATATATTTTGATCATAAACCCTTCTCATTTTCTTTTGTGCCTCATCCCCCTTTGGTCATTTTTTTCTTTCTTTCTGCCCCTCTCTCTTTTGCAGCCCTGTGGCTGGTACTCAGGACCTTGCTCATGCGGTGCACATGCTCTGCCACAGAGCTGCAGTCATGATTTCTAATGCAGGTCTTTCAAGGTAAGATTTTGTCTAGACCTGGGGAGGGAGTTTGTGACAGAACAGCTCTGGCATATTACCATATGCCTGGATGGCTAGATGGTGGCCTTGATAACGGGCTTCCTCCTCCTCCTCCTCCTCTTCCTCTCCTCTTCCTCCTCCTCTTCCTCCTCCTCCTTCTCTTCCTCTTCCTCCTCTTCTTCCTCCTCCTCTTCCTCTTCTTCCTCCTCCTCTTCTTCCTCTTCCTCCTCTTCCTTCTCCTTCTTCTCTTCCTTCTCTTCCTCCTTCTCCTCCTCTTCCTCCTCCTCCTCCTTTATTTTTCTTCTTCTTCATTTAGCCTTATTTCACAAAACAAGTTTTCCTTTCCTTTCTCTCTCTCTCTTTCTGTTTTTCTTTGAGACAAAGTCTCATGTAGCCCAAGCTGACATCAAACTTGGTAAGGAGTTGAGGATGACCTTGAACTTCTGATCCTTCTGCCTCTGCCTCCCAAGTGCTGGTACTACAGGCATGTGTCATCACACCCAGCTGTTTAAGACTGAGTCTTATTATGTAGTCCAGGTTGACACTGAACTCAGGATCCTCCAGAATCAGCCTCCCCAGTGCTTGGATTACAGGGGTGTGTGTGTGTGTGTGTGTGTGTGTGTGTGTGTGTGTGTGTGTGTGACCATGCCTGGGCCACCAGACCTTGAAAGCATCTCTTCATCATTTTTGTGGTATCCCATTGGTTGTATAGATTGGCCTCATTCAGCATGGGAGAAGCCTATGCTAAGTGTTCAAATCAGTCAGAGTCCCCAAAAGAGTCAACTCTACAGTTTCACCTCTGAATGATGACTGGGGTAAGGACATGGGGGAGGAGGTGCCTGGGTTTCAGAGCTCAGAGCTGTGGAGGCAAGTCTGAGCATGTTGGGTAGGGGGGCAGTGATTGACCTAACCCCCACTCACCTTCTATGGCACATCATTATAGTCACTGTTGCTGTGTGACAAATGACCTCAACATGTAGTGACTGAATGGTCCTTTATGATGTCCATGGATTGTCTGGATCAGGCATTCAGACAGGGCAGTGTATAGGGATGGCTTGTGGTGTCCTCACAATGGTCGGGGCGTCAGATGAGAGACTTAATATACCACTGCAGCGATGTTATGGCTGGGCATTGGAGCCACTTGAAGCTTTTGTCTTTGACTTGGCTAGCACCTGGATTGGGAGGACTGAAGGCTAGACTGTGGACTGAAGGGTCACATAGCTTGGGCTTCTTCCACGAAGCAGTTATAGGCCTGTCTGGATTCAAGGAAGGAGACAGAGGCCATATCTCAGTGGGACTGTTGCTGTCACATTGTAGAAAAGGACACAGCATGGATGATATTGTTGATTGATAGCCAGTCTTGGAAAACCCAGTGTGGTACTTGACTCATGGTGAGAGCAGTGAGGGCTGGCAGAGGCATCTTATGGTGACACATTCCTCTTGATGGCAGGTGACTGGCTCTGAAGCTCTGCATGTTTGTGTCTCTCCATACTTTACCTATGGATACCTACCTAATCCCTGAAGGCAGGTGGGACCTTAGGGAGGTGATTGGGTCACATTAATGCTCTTGTGAAAGACACCCAAGGGAGCTCGTTTGTCCCTGCCACACATAGAAGGCACCATCTGGGAAATGGGACAACCCTTCCCAGGTGCAGAGTCTGCTGGTGCCTTGAACTTGGCCTTCCAGCCTTCAGAAGAGCAAGAAATGAATTTCTGTCATTTAGAAGATGTTAAGTGTTACTGCAGCTTGAGGGGCTAAGACACTGACTCCAGCCTGAGCGCAGTGGGCTGTACAAGGAAGAGGAAAAGATGAACCCTGGGAAGGGAGCTCCCAGAGGATGCCACAGGGACCTCCACCCGTACTAACTATGTGACTATGTGGCTTACCATTGTGCAGTTCACCTCTAAATAGAGAATTCCAAGCCTTGCCTCAGGATGGTTGCGAGAGGCAGGTGGCTAAAGTTATAGCTGGGTGCTGGGCGCACAATGCACACTCCAGCAGATGGTGGTCATTATAATGTTCTTGAGGGTTTTTGTTGTTGTTGCTGTGCTGGGGATGAAATCCAAGGCCTTGCACCTGCTAGGCAAGCATTCCAACTCTGAGCCACACCCCAGCCCTGGTAGCTGTTATGTTTGTATCTATTTCCCAACCCCTTGTGCAATCCAAATTCAATAATCTGTGGCCATGGTTTTAGTAATAGATTGCTGGGTAACAAGTCACCCTCAAGCTTAGTGACTTAAAAGAAGTCTTTCATAAAAAAGAAAATAAAACAAAAGGCCTTTTTGGTTTCTGTGGCTCAGAACTGAGCTGGGCTGGACAGTTGGGCTTGAGATGGTTCAAGACATTGAGTCAGAAGCTGGCTGGAACCCGGGGGGTGGGAGTGGCCATGCACAGAGCCTGAGTGTCTTCATGGTATTGTAGTTTCTTTTTTTTTAACATTTAAAGTTTATTTATTTATTTACTTATTTATTTATAAGGAGAGAAATGGATGTGCCAGGGCCTCCAGCCACTGCAAACAAACTCTAGACACATGTACCACTTTGTGCATCTGGCTTTGCATGGCTACTGGGGAATTGAACCCAGGTCATTAGGTTTTACAGCCAAGCTACTTTAACCACTGAGCCATCTCTCCAGCCTCTTTATTTATTTTTTTAATTCAGTAGAAACTCTGTATGAACAAGTCATGTGTTGGTATCACCCTTTCCCTCCTCTCTGCCCCTGTTACACTGAGGGCCCTCCTCAGTGGGATTGCCAGCCCTCTTTTAAAAGCAATTTAAATTATGAACAATTTTCATACATGTACATGATTCAAGGTCATCCTCAGCTACATAGCAAGTATGAGGCCAACCTAGGCCACAAAGTTTAAGCAGCCTTGCTTTGGAGCAGGTTTCATATATATATATATATATATATATATATAATTTATTTTATTTATTTATTTGAGAGAGAGAGGGAGAGAGAAAGAGGCAGATAGAATAGGCCAGGGCCTCTAGCCACTACAAAGAAACTCCAGATGCATGCGCCACTTTGTGTATCTGGCTTTACGTGGGTGCTGGGGAATTGAACCTGGCTCCTAGGGCTTTGCAGGCAAGCTCCTTAACTTCTGAGCCATCTCTCCAGCCCTGGAGCAGGTTTCTTTATGAGGGCTGGAATCTGGGTCTGTCTTAGTCCCTGCTAGATTCCCAGAGCCAAGCCTAATGCATGGCTCAGAGCATTCCACTAGAGTCTTTCTAGTCTCCAAGGTATCTCGTGGACTCTGTCTTTGTTAGCAGTGCTCTCTCGTGCCTTTAAAGAGGAGCCATCACCTCTGGGTGGGACAGAGAAAATCAGGCCCATCAAGTCTCAGGCCCAGCTGTGGCTTCTTCTTACTATAGAATCCCTCCTCTTCCAGAGCTTAGCCTTAATTGTATTCTTGGAGAGTCTACTTCATGGTAACCCAAATAGTTGTCCTCCAAAGCAGAAAGTTGGACAGGCCCTGGGAACGCACTATGGCTGTATGAAGAGTTGCTCACATCCTGCTGAGAATGGCTTAAGGTTCTGGGATTCCAGTTGCCTGGCCGAAGGCTGGTTGTATGCAGTGCTGGTTACGTAGCCTGTCAAGGTGGGAAGGTAGGAAGTGGGTCCTAGGCTGCTGAGTAGCAGGGCAGGGCAAGATAAGGCTGGAGCATGGTTAACTCCTAATTGCAGAGCCATGGGATAATGGAGACCTGCACAGGGAGGAACACGAGGCTAGGGTGGAGAACCTGAATTGGGGAGTGTCATGGTTTGATACAGGTGTCCCCCACAAACAATTGAATGTGTTCTGATAGATCGATCCTCAGCTGATGGCAGTTTGGGTTTTACAACCTCGAGGAAGCTGTGTTGTTGGGGGCAGGCTTATGGGGTTATAAGCCAGCTTCCCCTTGCCAGTATTTGGCACACCTTCCTGCTGCTGTTTGCAGTGCTGTGGCAGAGGTGATGTCCAGCCCTCTGCTCATGCCATCGTTTTCCCTGCCAGGATGGAGTCTCCCCTCAAGTCCGTAAGCCAAAA
>PVHP010027599.1:0-23733 GCA_004024765.1 Zapus hudsonius | reverse complement strand
AAGGGGCAGGATGTAAAGAAGCTCAAAGAAGCTGGAAGTAAATATCCTTTCCTGTGTGGGCAGGGCAGGAAGGAAATTTCAGAGACTCAGGAAGCCATTAAGTCTGGGATAGGGTTACAAGACCCCACCCTAAGCCTATATAAAGGAGAAGAAATTCTCTTTTTGGCTCCTGCATGTTTGCTATTGTGTGTATGGTGTTTGTGATGGGTTTTTCTCTCTGCTTGGACCTGTGAAAGAGGGCCAGCCTCTTTCGCTGTTATGGAACTTCCCCTCAATCTGTAGTTTCAATAAATAGTTTCCTCCCTCAAATTGTGCCTGGTTTGAAAATTCATCCCAAGGGCGTGTGGCTGATTATGACACATGCTGACCACTAGGCTCCATGAATACATGGTGGCTACCTGATTTTTTTCTTTTTATTAAGCAGTTCCAGTCATAAGTTAAACACAGGGCTGGTGAGAGGTAGGCAACTATGAACAACAAACCATTTTACCTGAACTCAAGTCCTCTAGCACCTACTCACTCAGTCCCACCATTTCTCACGTCCCCTCCTCTTGCAATGTCCCCACTGCCCTGGTCATCAGTGGACCATGTGGCCTTTTACCTCTGAGCTGCTGGAAGCAGGAGGCACTGCTATCTGGCTCCAGGGGGTGCCTGAGGACCCCATTGCTGGGCTTGGGCCTCTCGTATTCTCTTTCAGGGAGCATGGCCTGCTCACTCTCCATGGCAGGGTCTGAGTGAGGGGGCAGAGACTGTGGGAAGCCAAACATCAGGAGGGATGAGAAGAAGAGCAAGGCACCGCAGAGAAGAAAGCCGGCCCACCAGGCTCCAATCCAGCGCGGGTCGTCGGGGGTGATGTCCAAGTTACCTGCCAACAGAAAGGGCATAGCTTAGTGAGGAGGGGCATGTGGGCTGACAAGTCCATTGCAGAAGTTTGGGGGGGTCTAGGAAGGGATGGAGGTGGGAGGATGGGCTGCTAGGCTGGGAAAGCTATCATCTGTTCCATGCCAGTCCCTCCGACACTTGTCTCAATGCTAAAGACAGCAGGCTTCCTCCTTCATTTCCTTGTCTACCTGGTGTTTATATCCATCTAAACAAAAACAGTGAGGAGCCAGACAGCCGAAGCCGAATTGACTCATTTAGCAGCACTGCTGAGGTGTGTTCACAAAAACACAAGGAAACATTTATTATCCAACAGAAGACTTTTGACTAGATATACTCATTCTCGCCTCCCCTGAAACGGCTCATCTGAAATCCCATTTTCTGTATCAAGTTCGTGGCTTAAAGGGACAGGCACAGAATGGAGGTCAAAAACACTGAGCTTAACCTTGGTAGACCTCCAGGCTTCCCATGTTGAGATACTTCCCCCCTTCTTTCTATGGGACTTTGAACTCTATGACTCAGTTTATCAATCTGTATAACACCCATGATGATGACAGCACCTACTTTGTATAATCATTAGAAAGAGGGAGTGAGCCATACCAGAGCCCAAGTGGTCAGTCATGTCTGGCACATGCTGGAGCTCTGAGTGGATAGCAACTTGTCATTTATGGTAGAGTCCTCTGTTCCCAAGCTTCTACTCCTGGATAAGTCAACTCAAATCTTGTGGGTGGCTCAAGGCTTGGTACCAGCCCTCAACTAGAAAGCTCTGCAGCAACTCCTGTGATCAAAGGATTGGTGGCACCCAGCTTGGCTGCCCAGGACTGTCACTGCTTTGATATGACAGCTGATGTCATGTGAACATGAACTGCACCTACTCCTGTTGTTTTGTCTCTTTTTCTCTATAGCTGCCCTGCTCAGCAGCCTTCCCAGATGAGCTACTCAGAAATGTCTCTCTGAAGATACACCATGCATCTGGAGCCCAGGGAGAGATTCTTGGAAACCTGGGCTATAGTGTGTGAGTCAAGACCTGCAGCGCTGCAAGCCTGAACCAGATGGATGGACGGCTGGGGGAAGAGTAATGGCCAGAGGCAGCAGAGGAACACTTCACCATTTATAAAGTGCTCTCCCTGAAGGCTCCTCAGCCAGCACTCGTGACAGTGCCCACCATCCTGTATTGAGGGTTTCCTTCTGCACCAGGCACTATGCGTCCTGACTGTTCTCTCTACAAGGCTGCAGAGTAGGGACTTTTATCTCCATTTTGAATAGATGGGGAAACTGAGGCTTATACAGAACTGAAGATTGGGACACATGAATTTGCATTCCAAGGCCCATACTCGACCACTTTTCTAGACTGTGTACCTGTGTTTGTTTGTGTGCAGCTGTGTGTACATATGTGTGGGCAAGTATAGGTGATAGCTAGAGGGAAATCTCGGGTGTCGATCCTCAGGTGTCATCCACCTATTTTAAGGTGGGGTTTCTCACTGGCCAGGAACTCACCAAGTAGGCTATACTGGCAGGCCAGTCAGCCCCAGATTCACATGTCTCCTCTTCAGTTCTGGGATTACACGTGGATGCCACTAGACCTGTGAATTCTAGGGATGACACTCAGGTCCTCATGCAGGCACTGCTGGGCTTTACCAGTGGAGCCATTCCCCCAGTGCTGGGCTGTTGCTGTAGGTCTTGTGGGCTCTGTGCTCCCTAGAAGGGCCTGACTGAACAATGGATTCTTGGCTGTTGTGAAATGAGCTACCATTATTATTATTATTATTATTATTATTATTATTATTATTATCATCACCATCATCATCATCATTATTTGCTTTGAGACACTGGTGCTCTCTGCCCTGCAGACTTTGACCTATGCCTCGTGGAGAGCGGACCAGATATTTTGTGCAGCAACACGATGAGAGAAGAGCGAGAAGAGCGCATGAGCAGGGCTCTCCCCTCACCTGCATTTCATCATGTGCAAAGTAAGAGTGACCTCTTCTCAGAGGAGTAAGGACGAGACAAGGAGCAGAGTCCCGGACACAGGGGAAGCTCTTCATACCAGGTAGCTCTGACTTTCACCTTTCTGTTTCTGTGCCTATGAATGTATGGGTTATGTTAACAGTGTACATCAAGAGAAAACTCAAGGTGATCCTGAAAGCATCATCATGCAAATGAAGGAAGTGAAGAGGAAGAAAAACCTCCTGGGGTCCTTGAATAAGGATGCTTTCACTAGTCACTTAACTGTGTTTCTTCACCTGCTGCCAAGCAATGAATGAAAACAAAGAGCAGGAGGGAGCTACCAGTCTCCAGGCTCCATAAAGGGGGATTTGAGAAGCTGGCAGATGCCAGGAAAGACAGAGAAATCCTAGCAGTTGTTGGAAGGGAACAAAATTAGTACTGCGTAAAACGACTTAGGAAATTAGTGACTCTGTTTTATGTGTGAGAATGCATCACAGGGAGCTGGCTGGCAGTAGGGGCTGTTTGTGTCCCCTCGTTCCCTGGTTTCCTGTGGGCATGCATGATGTACAAAGATGACTTGCTTAAAGGCTGAACGACAGGGAAGAACGTTATCACTTATGTTGGAACCAAAGCACACCTGCTAGTTGGGTGGGGCCAGAATAGGTCTGTGAGAAGGTGGGTGGAGGGCAGGATTTTGTAGATCTAGGAAAACTGTTGTTGGCTATTTTGGGAAGTATTGATTTTTTTCCCCCTCCATTTCAATTATCCAGAGCAGCACTGTGGCAGAGAGAAAAATAACATGCTGAGGAGAAACCAGCTTGGAGTGTGCTGCCCTCAGGACAGGGGAGGCCCAGCACACATGTGAGTTTCAACCTGATGTGGAGATGACTTGTTCTTGAACCTGGGCTCAGACACTCCTCCATACCAAATAGACATCTCCATACCAAATACTGCTTTTATTTTATTTTATTTTTTAAATATTTTATTTATTCATTTTTCAAGCAGAGAGAGAGAGAGAGAGAGAGAGAGAGAGAGAGAGAGAGACAGCATACCAGAGCCACCACATATGTGGGTACTGGGGAATTGAACCTGGAACCTTAGGCACTGGAGGCAAGTGCCTTAACTGCTGAGCCATCTCTCCAGCCCCAAATACTGCTTTTATGAGGCTGCTTACAGTGAAAAATCTCTCTCCACTTGCTTGGTGACTGTCAGTGTCCAAGAAAGACTTCCATAATTACTGAGATTGTGGGCGTGTACTCTGTGTGCCCTGGCATGAGTGGACTGGCAGATGTCATCAATGTCTACATTCAGACTGTGTCTTTCTCTAAAGACAAGGAGGAATACACACCACTTACATTGTGACGTGTGGCCATGTGCCAGGATTTTATCCATGAAATGTGATACAGGACACGTGTCACTTCTGTGTGTGAGCATACATGTGCTGATGTGTGATTCCTATGTTTCTTCCTTTGCTCATGGTATGTAACAGGCTACAGTGAACATCTTCCTACTAATTGCTTTGGACATACGGTAGGTAATAACAAGAAATAAATGTACTGTTCTAAGCCCCTGAGATTTTGGGGGTGTTTGTTACTGCACATGCCCTAAAAAGGCTTGGGTAATGGACAGCCTGCATTGTACTGTGTAAGTGTGAATAAGAGCAGAGCTTAAGGACTGCTTTACTTCTTTTCCTGTTTACTTCTAGTTTATCTATGGATTATGAAAATCAGTTTCAGGTTCAGCCTTCTGAAGGCTGCTGTTTGTCAGATGCCCAGAACGGAACAGAACAGAACAGAACAGAATACACCCATAGGTTTCATTCACTTAGATCCATCTAACTGTCAATGAATCAGACACGGGGATGATGGAAGATGTTGGACAGAATGAGGTGGGGTCAATGTCCCAGGCTGAGCAAAGGCATGACTTGGGGACTCCAAGTGGATACACTGACCACTAACCTATCCTTGGTTACTCCAGGCACTGGGAAAACATAGGCTTTTGTCTTCAAGATAGTTGAGTGAGGGAGAAAGACTGGAGTAGACAGAAGCAGGAATGCTGTCTGCTGGGTGAGCCGTGATGCATGATGGAATGCTTGTCTCTTAGGAGACCAGATGCCTATCATAGAGAAGCATAGGGTTTTCTCCTTTCCAAGACAGATGCCCTCCCTCCCTCCCTTCCTCCTTTTTTTCCTTCCTTCCTTCTTCCCTCCCTCCCTGCCTTTCTTCCTTCCCTCATTCCTTCCTTCTGTCCTTCCTTTCTTACTCATTCTCCCTTCCTACCATCCTTTCTTCCTTCCCTCCTTTCATTCTCCCTTCCTCCCTCCTTCCCTCCTTCTACCCTTCCTTTCCCCTTTCTTCCTTCCTACCCCCTTTTGTTCCTTCCTTCCCTCCTTCCTTTCTTCCTCCCTTCCTTCCTTTCCTCCTTCCTTTCTTCCTCCCTTCCTTCCTTCCTTCCCTTCTTCCTCCCTCCACCCTCATTCATCCTCCCTCCTTCTCTCCTTCCCTCTTTCCCTGTCTTTTCTTCCTTGTGTCTGTGTCTATGGTATGCCTATGGGCACAGGAGTGCATGGAGGCCAGAGGGTGACATTATGCCTCTTCCTCAGTTTCTCTGAACCTTTATTTTTGGGAACAGGGTCTTTTGCTGAACCTGGGGTTCACCAACTGAGCAAATCTAGCTGTCCAGCAAGCTTTAGAGATCCTTCTTCCTCTGTCTCCCTGGAATTATTGGTGTACAAGTGTCATGCCTAGCTCTTACATGGGTGCTGGGGATCTGATCTCAGCTCCTCTTGCTTGTGCTGCGTGTACTTTACCAATGGAGCCATCTCCCCAGCCCCAGCTGCTTGCTTCCTCTCTGAAGAGCTTGTGAATACATGGGGCCCATTGAGACATTCCCCCACATATCCAAGACTAAAGCGAACAAAATCACTGGGATCAGGATTCAACCAGCTTCAAGCTCACCAACCTGAGATGGGAAAAGAGCAGGTCACAGCAAATCGGAGACATTTACTTCTTTCTGCCGATGGATAACAGCCACCATGGCTCTCTGGACATATTTTTAAAGTTCATTTACCTATTTCTTTAACCTATTTTGTCAAACTTTTGCTTTGGGACTCAGGTATTCCAAAAGAATCATTAAGTTCTAAACCTAATTAGAAATGGAAGACAGAGAGAGCCGTGTGGAACATTCAGGATCCCCAGCGGTCCAGCCAATCAGTCCAAACTGAAGGAATTTGGCATTAGCACCAGCCCTCGGAATGGCAGTGCAAGCTCAGCAGGTGACCTTTCCCAGGAAGCGCACAGTTTGCTGCATCTTGTTCCAGCTGCAAACCCCATCTAACTGCAGAGCCAGCTGGTACGCATGCACCTCAGGCCTAGCGTGGGTGTGCTGATGAGGCGAGGCTGTCTCAACAAGGCTCTGTCCATGGGAGAGGGCAGCCTTTTGGCTAAGTTCAAGTTTCAGGGAAATAAGCTGCTTAGCTGAGAGAGATAGACTTTGGGGTCCGACAAGCTGAGGTAGATTTCTTACTCTATCTGGGGTCTTTCCAACCTGAAGCCCACAGACCACATGGCTCCCAGGATAACTATGAATACAGTCAAACACAATTGTACACGACAATGTTTTCACAATGTGAAAAGATTGGACATCCCTGTTCTATCCAACGCTGGCTATGGAAATTCGTGACCCTCTCAGATGGCTTGCTTGACCTAACATTTGTCCCGTGCTTCCTATATGGTAGGCACTGTCTGAGTGCTCTCCAGGCATGGTTACCTTGTGCCATCACACACAGACTCATGAGGAAGGCTGGACATGGGATTACACAGCCCATAAGGGATAGAGTCTGGATCTAGCAGGGTCTAATTCCAGAGCTTGAACCCTTACATACTAGACAGTAAGGCCTCATTGAATAGAAGCTGCACCCCCAGCAAGGTCCTGAGTACCTGAAGCAGTGATCCATCCATGGCTAGCAAACCCATACTAGAGACACACACTGCGACCAAGTTCTTTTGTTCTTGTCTGAGGGTCAGCATTAAAACGATATCCTAAAAGAGAAATTATGGAAGTGCCACTACCCTTTCCCCCAGCTCTCAAGGGAGGGATCTACTGCCTTAATAAAATGGGCAAAGAGCCATAGACAGATCAAACAGACAAAAAGGAGGGCTGCTGAATCCCTTCTAAGCACAGCCAGCTGAGCTGAGCCTGGGAGGGTGTGTGTGTGTGGGGGGGGGGGGGACTGCCGCCAGCCCTCCAGGGGGAGCTGAGCCTGGGAGGGTGTGTGTGGGGGGACTGTCACCAGCCCTCCAGGGGAAGATGGCTTATTCCTACAAGAAATCCACTCCACTGCATTTCCAGCTGTGCTGACCCACAGGTTCCAGCCTGGTTTCCTACCACTTCTGAACTCTTCCCAAAATGCTGCCAGATAAGGCTATTCTTTCACTAGTCTCATGAACCCCTTTCTATTTCCCCCACTTTATCCAGGTCAGTGTGTCCCCCCCACGACCACCACAACCCATCAGCTGGGACTTCACAGACACCGTGGCTATGTGCAGGGTGCCTGACGTTCAGGCAGAAGGTAATGTTCTCATACTAGGCAGCCCTAAAGAAGGGCTGTTTCAAGAAACTAGGAAAAGATATGGGAAGCTTAAAGAATGGAGAGGCCTTTCTTCAACATGCAGCCAAATCCACTCACAGATGACAAGTTTCTGTCACAAGATTAGAAACAATTAAAAAAAAATTGCTGAAAAGGAGATTTCTGTGTCTCTTCTGCCCTCTGGTGGTCAGAGGCAGTGACAACCCTGAAATAACTTCAGGAAGGATACAAAATACTGTGATCAGACATCCTTCTAAGCCACAATCTGCTAGCACCTTGCCAGTGAGGAAGGCTTCCATTAGCAAGAGGCCCAGGCAGGAAGAAAAGGTTCCCATCTGTCTTATGTATGTAAGGGAGGTGCCACAGTGCCAAGAAGCCTGGGATTATGGGTGCTTTGTTTCCCACTTCATTTAGAAGGGTAAGCAAAGTTGTGTCCAGAATTCAATGAGAACAGAATTCTGTACTGACAAGAAGTTTAAGAATGGAAGAGTTTCTTCAGACTTACAGTTCTATGGGGTACAGTCCATCATGGCAGGGAAGGCATAGTGGCAGAAGTGAGAGACTGGCTGGTCACATTGCATCCATAGTCAGGAAGCAGAGGGAAATGCAGGCTGGTTCTCAGGTAGTTTTCTTCTTGTTATGCAGTTCAGGACCCTAGCCAATGAGATGGTGCTGCCCATAATTGGTGGGGGTGTCTTCCCACTTCTAGAAAATCCCTCATAGACATGCTCAGAAATTTGTTTCCATGTGATTCTAAATTCTGCCAAGAGATTAACCCTCACGTTGGATTTTATATGATATGATTCTTGGATTAGGTACCTCCCTTTCCCTCTCTAGGACTCAGTTTCCTTATTTGTAGAATGAAAGATTTGAAAGAGAATGATGCCCAAAATTCTCTCTGGCTCAGAGACTCCAGTCGTTCACAAAGTCTTGGTCCAAGGAGTCACAACTGATATGCTGATGGCAAAATATACCATCTAGCCCTTTGTTTCTTCCACCACCCTTAGAACATCCACCTTCTTCAATCTCCTTGCTGTCCTTTGTACTGCCTTTGGCACAGCAGTGAACACTGGTTTTCCTGTCCATATAAGAAAGCAGCTAACTTGTTTATATAGGGTCTCTTAACAGCCCATCCTTGCCAGGCATGAGGTCCAGAGGGCCAGCCAGCTATTGGAAAACAAGCATCCAACTGTCTCCTGAACAGACCCAGCACTTGACAAGAATAAATAAATAAGACTGCATCTGATTTTATTTTCTACTTGGAGATTTGTAACATCATTAGCTACAAGTAAATATATCAGTGGGATTAATGGAGTGAATCACAGAGCAGCTTGATTGGATTTAAGACCACATTATTTCTTTGGGGTGAATTAGTAAATTTAGCACTGTCGAGAGATGATGGATCGGGAAGCCAGCAACTGAGAGTTTTTATTGATCCCGAGAAGCTGGAATGGCCTCCTACCTTCTGTTTCCAGAGAGAGGAAATGTGGCTTGGTTGCTCACTGAACTATGCAAAAATACAGTGTTTTCTTTCAGGTTCATGATAGAGTTGTGACCACATGTCCAAGGCAATATCTCAGGTGGTCCTCAACGATCCCTGTCCCCTCTCCACAAATTCACATTCCTGTGTAATAATCCTCCTGTTTAACAGAGGACCTGAGCAAATGACTGGTTTGAAGCAAAAATAAAAATGTAGCAGACATAATAAGTTGTCACTTCTAAGGTGAGCTCCTGTCTGTTCCGTGGGCGCGCTGGTGGCAAGGCATACTCTTATAGAGGCCCAGGAGAGTTAGCTTGTCTACCATAGGTGTGATCTTGCCAGTGGACCTGCTGAGCCTCAAGAAGGTGGAAGACCAGGCTGGCAGCGTGATTGCTGCCTCCCAAGAAACCCTGATCCAGACCCATCCAATTCAGCTGCTCCTGTATTCCAAACCCACTGCAAAAAATTATACAGTGATAAATGTTTGTTGTAAGTTACTCCACAGTTGGGTTATATGTTATGGACTTGCTTTGGTAATTAAATATTAGTAGAAGCAGGGTGTAAAACTGAGCACAAGTACTGGAGACCCATGTATAACGTGGCAGAGACCGCCTTGCTATCTGGCAACTGTGTGAGCTGGTGATAGGATGCAAACTTTTTTTTGGGAGCCTAGGCCCTGTAGAAGTGACCGTGATGAGCCAGATTCCTCTCACTTCCTCACACCAATCCTCTTTGGATAGGTTGTGACTAAGAAATAAACTTTCAGGGCATAAAATCGCTTAGATTTGGGGAGTGTTTGTTACTACTGCATAACCTAGCCCATACTGACCAGTTCAATCACAGACTTACAGCCAGGGGAGGCCTAGGACATCCGAGAAACAAACCTACTCTTCCTGAGGAGAGCACAGTTTAGCGTGAGATGTTTTTAAATGGGGATGTTTCCTTGTAGAGGCAACAGAAATTCACAGAAATAATTTTCAAGGGGTCCATGTCATTGAAGCAAGTGGAACACTTGCTCTTTACATTTTCAGAGAGTGTGTTCTACTTATTTAGGAAACAGGGTTTTTATCTAAATGACTTTCAATGAGTTGATGCATTTCTACATCTATCTTCTCATTTAGTTCATAAAATAGCTCTGAGGTAGAACGATGATTATCACACTCAGTTTACAGATGAGGAAAGTCTGGATTTAAAGAGTAAAGGCTGCAGTGAGGAGCTGTTCAGCTGTTGGCAGATGGTGGCAGGGCCTGGACTGCTGAGTCCAGACCCTTAAATCAGCCCTCTGATTCTTATTTGGATCTTGACTGTCCTCTTAAAAGCCCACATATTCAAGGCTTGGCTGCCACAGCAACTGAGTGTGGTGGAGCCTTTGGAAGCCTGGGACTATTGGTGGAAGTTAGGTCAGTGGGTAGGCTCTTGAAGAAGACATGGAGACTCTGGCCCTTCCCCTCTCTTTTCACTTCTCCGTCACCACAAGGTAAACAGCTCTGTTGCCCCCTCCTCCACCAGGGCTTCCTGGGCTGTTCCATGGTATCTTCAAACAGGCCCCAAAGCAACAAGCCAAGCATACTGAAAACTCTGAAACTAGAAACAAAATAAACCTTTCCTCTTTTTAAGTTGATTCCATCAGGTGTCGCCATCATGGAAAGCTGACTGACACAAGGGCATTGCTCACTAGTAAGGTGTTAGAGCCTCTTAGGCTAAAGGCTCCTTAGTGAGAAGGGAAAAGCTTGCAGAGGTGGTTAGCATAGAAGATCCGTTCCTTACTTGTGTCAATGAAGACTGCATCCACATAGATTTTGGTACAGAAGGAGCCCAGAATAAATCCACAGGCCGGTCCAAATACCAACATCGTGAACAGGATTCCTGAAGGAAGAAAAGGAAATGTGAGATGAAGACACAAAAGACCTTCAATGAGTAAAATCACCAAAGTCAGGGAGATAATTTTCCTCTAGTCAGAAGAGAAGGACAAATGATATTACAAGGAGTCAGTCTGAACACTCTAGAGGGTGCACCAATATTTCTCATATCTGGAAACTCTAGGCAAATACTGCATACCATACCAGAGTTTTATAGGGTTTTGATAGATGGCTTGGAACTGGATTATAGGCTTTGATGTACTTACCTTTCTAGGACCTCACCCCCTATCAGTCCAACTCATAAAAACAATCCACATTTATCATGATGTTGTTTTTCTGCCACAAAGGATTTTGAAAGCATTTTTACAGTTTTATTTTCAATTTAATTTTGGTTGTATCGAATTCAGTGAATTGATGGCAAGCTAAGATTCATAATTACTCACTGCACAATTTCAAGATTTCTCGGGAAGTGAGAAAAATGCATGCTGCAGATTATTTTCAAATATAATGAAATGTTTACAAACTCTAAATTTAGTAAACAGTAAAGTTCACACGACGGTGCGTTTTAAGAACAGCTGATTGGATGCTGTATTAATTTCAGCTTAGCAGTTCCCCTCCCATATTTTGCAGTCACTGTCTCTTGTCACACTTGTTCATGACTCAAGCCCATCTAGGAGATTTGTGCAGACGGTAGGCTCTGGGCCTGTGCTTAATGGCCCGGTGAGTATTTTAGGACCTTTTGGATCATCCTGGAAAAAGCATGGAGCCCAAACTAAAGCCTACAGGCTACACATACTTAACTAAATTTCCACCTTGGCAGCCATGTTCTGAGCATTTGCAGTACCCCAGTCCTGGGGATAACGAACGAAGATCACCCCCTGCCCTATGAAGCAAGGCTTCTGATGGACAATCACTACATGTATACTTTCAAACCAAACAGATGTCCCTGGACAGCAGAAGCCCGAGGACAGATCAGTGCCATGACAGAATCTAAACTCACTGAAATTCACCTCTCCCACTTGTTCAAGGGACACTTAGGAGGTGGGGCCTTGTTAGAGTGAATGGTATGTATGTGTGTGTGAGGGGGTTCCAGAACTTGAAGATCCAGCAGCTTTGGACAGAATTAGACAAGACGCTCTAGTGGGTTAGGGTGTGGGAGTAGAAGTCGTCTTGGCCCCTTTCCATGGAGAGAGGAAAGAGAAGCAGAAAGGGATTAGAAATGTAATAAGAGGGCATGGAAAGCAACTGTCCAAGGCCACAGCAGAACCCAGGGGACAGTCACATACTGCTGTTCAGGCTGAGGCTGAGGCGAGCCATGGGTCAGAATTACATGCATTCTGAAGACGACCCAGTGAGCAGGATTTTCCAGATGGGCCACAGGCCACAGGCCACAGGAAAAGTCTCTAGCCAAGGTACTATATGTACCTATAGCTTAATGACTTTCTTATGGTCCAACTCTGATACCAGAGACATCCTCATGATAATATGCCCACTGTCATGTGAATTAAATAAATGCCCAGAGCAACATCATATCATCTGTCCCCTAGAAGTTGAGTAAGGAAAATGATCATTAATACCCCAAAGGCCAAAGAAACTTTTAGTATTGAGGGAAGAAAAGAAGCCTCTGTGAGTTGAAGAGGTGCTACGGAAAATGTGTTGTGCCCCTCATACCTGGGGACAGTGGAGAGTAAGGACTGGCTAGGATCTGGGATGGCTGAGGTCCTGCGGCCTCCAGTCCTTGTGAAAACACAGCATTGTGGGAAGGACATCCTTGGAGCCATTGGCTTTAGCCACACAGGGAGGTCAGCAGGGCCCAGCTGGGTCAGTGGTCCACTCTGGCAGCTCAGATGATCAGCAGCCCATGGTAGACATCAGGGCAGCCAAAGGCAACAGGAACTGCCCACTCCTGCTCCTCTGGAAGAGGCCAAGTTAATGTCCACTGTATTATTTTTAATATGTTAAAGCTAAGATGGGAGAGAGGAGTGGCTGTAATTCCCCAGGCTTTGCTGTGCTGCTAGAGCTGCTAAGAACCTCTTGGCTGACTCCCTGCATCACTCAAGTACTCACAGAGGCCATCTCACATTATTATTGGGGGAACTGAGTCATGAAGCAGTTAATGCATTTTAACAAGCAGCAAGCATTTTAACAGGTCAGAGCTCTTTCGCAATGACAGAGAAGCCTGGAAACCCAATTCCAAGAAACACTGGAAGAGGTAGGTCACACAGGTTTTTCTTCTCAGTTGAAGTCTCTAGGGCTCTTTTGTTTGTCATACAGAGGATGGGACTTGGGGCCAGAGTGTCCTAGGCAAGTGGTCCACCATCTAGTCACACGGCCCACGCACTCTGGCAGCCATTTTTTTTGAAGTAGCTTCTCAAAGAAATGTCATATTAAACTAGCAGCAAAAGATGTTCCTGAAAGGTTTCTTAATGACAGCCCAACAGTGGGGTGAGGCAGGGGCCTTCTCACTTCAGAAAGCACCCTGTCTACTCCAGCAATTTGCTGGGATAAGGTGGGGTAGCCTCCCACAGGGCCCTGGATTTTAGGGAAAGCTAGTTCCCTGAGGGCATGTGGGGCAGACCAAAATCTTGCAGAAAGTTACTTCTGAATTTGTTTCAGTGGTACTCCCTAGAATTCTCTAGGCTCCGATTTGACTATTTACTTAATAAAACTACCTCAAATCTCCAGTCTCTGTCATGAGAAGCATTATCAGGCACTCAGAGTTAGCATCCCTATGTGGAGCTGGCCCAGAGAACGTTATTCCATAGCCCAACACTGCCCTCTGCTGTGTGCAGTACTCCTGTACACTATGGGGAAGGCAGGTTCCAGAGAAAGTGAATGGACCTTCTAGAATTCTACCATGCTGAAAAACGAAAAGCACTTTGCATGCATAATTCCACACAATCCTTTCAATGACCCATGGAGGAAGTGTATTAAACTCTGGCCTCCTAAAACTCAGTGAACACCTGCAGCTGTCAGGCTGGCTGCCGAGAGGCCATGAATCCCACCCCCAGCCCCAGACACCCAGGATGCTGCAGAATAATGTCAGCTTTAGAGGGAGATGTGGCAATGCTTCCTATCTGTTGGACATGACTCATGGGGCTATCCTGCTCTAACATGGGCTGGCCCCACGTTGCTTTCAGTGACATGCAGTCTCTGTGAAGTGAGACTGTCATAGCTGCTGGGAGGAGAGCATTTGTGGAAATCAAGTAAGGGCAGGAAATGGGATGGCAGTCTAATCTGATTCCCTGGGATGGAGATATGGCTTAGCAATTAAGTTTTCTGCCTGCAAAGCAGAAGGACCCGAGTTCGATTCTCCAGTACCCATGTAAAGCCAGATGCACAAGAGGGTGCATGTGTCTGGGTTCATTTGCAGTGGCTGGAGGCCCTGGTGCATCCATTATGTCTCTGTGTCTGCTTCTCTCTCTCTCTCTCTTTATTAAATGAAATAAATAAATTAAATATTTTTAAGAAGAATTCTGTTGTCTTATTGGAGATATGTTCACCTATAGTTAGTCAATCAACAATATGAATCAATATGTGCCAGGAACTGTGGTAAGGACTGGAATATGGAGGTGAACAAGATGGACAGAATCTCTGCCCTTGTCAGGCTTGTATTATCGGAGATGAAAGGCAATAAACCCCCATTGCTGCCCTATGCTGTTAGCTGTAGTCATGGAGAGGAACATGCGGCATGGGAATTAAGGTTGCAACTAAAATTGCTAATCAGGTAATCTGAAATGATACCAGACATTGGGTTGCCCTTGGCAGGATTCTTCCAATGCCAGGGAGAGAGGTAGAAGAATTGGAGTAGGAGCTACAATGACAGTCAGAGGATGGCATCATGAAAAAAATACTTGACCCATCATGCTGGCTTTGAAGGGGAGGAGACGCCACGACTAAGTACACGGCAGCCTGTAGAAGCGGGACAGGCAAGAAAATTGATTTCTCCCTCAGGAAAGGATTTTAGCCCAGCCAACTTGACTTTTAACTCTGTGAGTGAGACCCCATATGGACTTCCAGAAGTATAAGGTAACAAAACTGTTATTTTGAGAAAGTTTCTGACAATTTATTACAGTAGCAACGGGAGGCTAATACATTATCAGGCACATTTGGGGGAAGTGAAATAACCAATGTTAAGAGAGCCCAGGTCTTAGAACCATGAATTTGGAAGAATAGGAGGCTGCATGAAGTTTTGTGTTAATTTTTTGTTACCAAGACATTTTTGAGGTGATTTCTCTGACCTGGTGTTACCCAGGGCACAGGCTGAGAGATCCTGGAGTAGAAGCTAGGCTCCCCAGACGAAGGTGACTGCTTCTTTTTCTCTAGACTCCTAGCTTGGCACCATGCAGCTGCACAGTAGGCCCCCTAAGGGCTGAGAGCATGAACACACTTGTTTCCAAACTTTAAAGCCAGAAGGGCTTGGAGTGATGTACTCCAAGTTCTGAAAAATAACAACTGCCAGCCAAGATTACTATACCCAGCCAAGCTATCCATCACAATTGAAGGAGAGGAGAAATAAGAACTTTGCACAACAAAAACCAGCTAAAAGAATATATGGCAATAAGTAAGTTAAAAAATAAAGTGTGTTGTTGTAATCTTAAATATATGTAGTGTGTGTGTGTCTACAAAGCCAGAATATACTTAAAGGGTTCCTTCAGACTGAGGTGAAAGAAAAGCACCCACATGAGAAAATAGGGGGAAAAGCATATTCAAATAATAGGTAATACAACAGAGTAAAGGAAAAAACAGGAAGAACTTCAAAATCAAGAAATGTCAAGACTCAATATACACATTTTAGCAATAACTCTTAACATCAGTGGCCTCAATGCCCCAACCGAAAGACACAGACTTGCAGGATCGTAGCTACAATTGTTTAGGTTTGTATGTGAGTTGGTGCGAAAGTCAGTAGTAGCAGCCAGTAAGGTAGAAGGAGCTATAAGGGAGGGAGGAGAGGGCAGACTTAAAGGGAGGGTACTGTATATATTTAAGTAAATGAACAAATTACTAGGACAGCAATGGCCTAAGTGGGGTCAGAGGAAGGGATTGAGTAAAGGAAGGGTGGAGGGATAATCAAAATTCAAGAGGTTTACAATAAGCCAATATGGAAACCTACTTCTTTGGATAATGGCACACCCAGAAGCCATAGATTGTTACTAGAAAAATTTCAGTGCCAGGGATGGGATACCTTCCAGTGATTTGTTGGCCAGGGAGGTTCCCAAGCCCCCAAAGCATTATAGGCCATTACCAAGACTCTTAGTTGCCCATCAGAATGGGATGGTAAGACCCTATTGCCGAAGACCACACTTATTGGGCTGCAGGTCACTGAGAAATCAAGCTGGAGCTGAGCTGGAAACCTCCTCCCTGTTAACCAGCTGACAGCTTGAAAAAGCTATGGTTGCATGCAGCCCTAAGGAGAGAGAAGTCATCAACGGTGGTGAACAGCAGTGGACCTTGCAAGCTTTAAGACTGGACAGCCAGGTCAAATGTGCCAACTGGGGCAATAGTGGCATGTCTGTTATGGAGGAAACCAACTGCTCTCTAATTAGACTGGAGGCCGCTCCACAGAAGAGAATACATGCCTGGTTCTGAAGACTTAATCAAAAGCCTATGGTCAGGGAGGTCATGAAACCTAGGAGAGTAATGCCTTCTATAATCTGGCTAAATGCATATATTATGCCTAACAAAGTGCTTTATGGACACTGTTTTTTAAATGTTCATACCCATATAATAATGCTACTCTCACTTTTGGCTAGAAAAGCTTCTCTTTTCAGATGGTGGTGACCACTGGGGTAACTCAAAAGTTGCCATAGGGATGAGAAAAAGTGACAGTGGAGTGTTGGGCACCGGTACATCTCTACCACATCTCCCAAAACTCAGGGTCTATCACAGAAGAGGTAGTGGAAAGAGCCAAACGAAGGGTAGGACTGCTTATAATGCAATCTTCCAGACATAAAACAGCCTTGATATTTATTACCTCAAAGTGTGAGGAAAAGACATGTCTGTGCCAAGCAATTCAGGGCTTGCGAGTGCATGCATGCACACACACACACACACACACACACACACACACACACACACACACACACGGCTATTTGCAGTGCTTGCTGAGCTAAGGAGTGGACTGTGTAATCTTCACATGTCATCACATGGCTGACCATTAGGTGGGCGTGTTCCATACAGCAAGGTGGGGAAATCTCCACCGTAGATTTCAGATGGTATCTGATGACATCCTTAGCCCTTGGGTTGGTGGTAGCTGGTGGTCTGCTTATACATTCCACAAAGGTCCCATCTGATCAGCTGGTAGTCACATGGATGTTAGGTCAGACACAGAGGTGGGCAGTAATGGCTCCTGGGACCTAAAGATAGCCCAAGGTCAAATGGCTCTAACCTTGCAACATACCATCTCTCTGTGATACCAGGAGCTTTATGAGCTCACTGAGCCTTGTTGGAAGCAGGTGTAGCAGATAAAGTGCTGTTCTGGGAGCTTGAGTTCACACTGTAGAGACCATGTCACTGCTTCCATCCAGCTGTCTCTACAGCTAGGCTCTCATGAAGGCTGGTCTGCCAAGGCCACCAGCTCGGGGATGAGGAGTCACAGGGCAGGCCTGACAGCATCACATAAAGACAATGTTATCCTTTCCTTTTCTTACCCTTATCTGGTCAGAGTGACATAGGGCCTGGTTTTCTGTTGGGAGAAAGGGGTACCAGTTGACCCCAGAGATCTGCAGGCTCCTGCCACTTGGTGGTACGAACTTTGCATGCTGTTGAAAGCAAAGCCAAACTATCCATTTGTAAACACTTTCCCTTAGTGCCTCTGCTCACTTTGCAATTAATGTTTCTGAGCCCCAGTTTTCCTGTGAGGGACAGGACCGTATCAGGCTCTGCTACTATTGGCGTGTCTGTGAACATGGTGCCAGTGTGCCTGTCCCTCAGTTTCCCCTCAGCGAAGTGGGGGTGAACAACCCTACCTCCAAGGGGTTGGGAGAAGCAAGTGTGTGATGCACCTAACAGGCTCCACATCTGTTTCTGGAGCACAGCTGTTCTCCTGCACGTTGAGGCTTCTAGGCAGAATTCCTCTTTAGTTCATGACTTTTTAAAATCTCTTTGGGAAGAGATGCTTATTTTTGAGAACATGGAAAATACAGAGTCATAGAAAGAAACAGCACACCTTTCCTAATTTCTTTTACGCATCATTCTATTTGCCATATATTTCCTCTGGCACATTGTTTTTGTTCTAATGAGAGAATGTTGATTAATTTATAAATAAGACCCCTTTTTTCATCTGAAAAAATATATGCTAATCAGAGAATAAGAATAGACCAACATAGCAACTCAGAATACAGACCTTGAAGCTGGGTGGCCAGGGCTTAGACAGCCGCTGTGCAACCTTGGGAAGTTAACTTGCCTTCTCTGGGTCTACATATTCTCATCTGAGAGTGGCTTGAATAAAAGCAAGGGCCTTTCCGAAATGCTTTGAGGTTTAGGTGATTGGTTAATACATGTCAGGGGCTTTCCACAGTCCAGGGCTTACAGTAAGCATTTAATAGATTTCACCATGAGTATGGAGGACACCTCACTATCAAACAGAGAGAAACACCAAGATTGATTTATAAAAGTCCTTCCACTGTTTCTATGTTTAAGGTTTATTTTTAAGTCATTATAAAATATCCAGCACAGCTTTCCCAATGACCAAAATCTTGGAAACATGTGATAAGATTTCAATGAGACTGAATTTCTAAAGAACAACAGCATCTGAGGTGTTTATGGAGGGAAGTGCAGGCAGTAGGTGTCCCTGGCTGTCCTTGGGAGTGTGGTGGAGGAAGGACTTAATGTCCAGTCCCCACACATCCTGTCCTGGCAAAGGAGGACATCACAGGACACAGCAATCTCATGTGATGGCCCTGATTTCTTAGCAGTGTCCCAGATGACACTGTACAGGGCAGGGAACGACACAGCTGAGGGTTCTTTGTTTGACAAAAACCAGAGACCCTTTCAGAGGAAGTTTTTAGTTTTCTGGGAAAGATGCTGAAATTGTTTCAACTTCAAGAAAGCAAAGGTTTCTCTCCTGTGTGTCATCTCCCGGGCTGGGGTGCATGGGCCAGCATGCCTTCCTCACTGGGAAGGACATATGTGGTCACTACATTTTTTGGGTTGTCTAGTTATAAAAACAAGGCATTCTGAAGTGGCCAACCACCATATCTTGCCTTGAAGTCCCATCTGATACAGTTGCAGTCGGGGAATAATTCCCAGGAGCAGGTGTTTCTTTAGAAGAAGAGAAAGCAGAAACCCAGAGGGGTGGGTTAGCAGCCACAGGCCATCCAGCCTGGCCCTGGTGGAGGCAGATGTGACCTCAGGCCTCGAGGACCGTCTTCTTTAAGGAAGAACTTCCATTATAACAGAGCAGGAGCTCTGCAGAATCAGCCAGTGTGGATTCCACACATTCCTGGCTCACTTCTCAATTTCTGGATGACCCATTTCCCAATGTCACGTCTGAAAATCAGACTACCTCCGGAACAGTGAGAATAGCATAGACATAAGAAAAGATGTTGACTAAAACTGCTTTTGTCCCAGGATTGAAGAGTCCAGTAAGAAAGTCCTGCTGGGCTGTCCTCCCTGCAGGTTCCCTCTGGTGGGAGAGAAAACCCGGGCTGCCTGGGATTCCTCCCACTAGAGGGCAGCACGAGACTGGAAATGAGAGACCCCGCTGGTCAATAGTCCTCATTCCTCACTTCCCCAGTGCCCAGGAAGCTCAGGGTCAGCACATCGTTCTGCTCATCACCACTTGCCTTCTGTGCCCTCAATTTATACAGACGTGTTTTCCGGTCTTGAAACCCACAGGCTGAAGTTTCTCCCGTCTTAAGGAATGTTTTGCATCCGATGTGCATGAATAAACCATGATGCATAAACAGCAGGAAGCCTACAAAACATGCAATGCCCATTGCCCACAGCCTGACAGGATTAGGTAACTGACCTTGTTTATGACGGGAGGAAGGAAAGGATGGGGTGGCATTTATTGAGCACATGGCATAGGCCGGCTAGTGTGCCATTCATGGAACAGAATTATTCCTATTCAAACTTTATAACTGTGCACTTTAAACCAAGGCCACTTGACATGTGATAGGCAGAACTCCCTCCCCGTGGTATCATACCTGTTGCCTCTTAGGTTGGGTGCATCACTGGTCCCAAAGTTGGCTACACAGTGGAATCACCCAGGCCCCTAGAGACGCTGATATAGGTGGGGTGCGATAATGCCTGGACTCTGGGCTTTCCCCCTTGGGCGTACTAGTGGTTTTTCTTGTTGCCGTGATGAAATACCTGACAAACAACTCCAAAGAGGAAACATTTACTTAGGCTCATAATTAAATGGCACAGTGTTCATCGCAAGGTGAGCATTTTGGTGGAGGTTGCCCAAGGTTATGGTAGCAAGACCGTGAGGCTCATATGTGGGTAAGTCAGGAAGCAGAAAGCAAATAGGAAGCAGACAGAGGTCTAAACCTCAAGGCCTGTCCCCCTGTTGACTACTTTCTCCAGCTAGGCTTCACTTTCCAAAAGTTCCACAACCTTCCAAAACAGTGCCATTGGCTGGGGACCAACTGTTCCAACACACTAGCCTGTAGGGACATTTCATATCCAAACATGCATGCAAAGTCCATATTTTACATGCAATCAGTGGAGAACCCTGCGTCCCCACCCTCACTGATCTGACTGAACTTTTGTTCTTGGCATTGGTCAAGGGAAAAGCCAGTATCTAGAAGGCAATGGGTACTACCTGATGGCAGTCCTTAAGGCGGAGGGGTAGAAGGTCACGAAACACTGTGGCAGAACCCAGATCGCTTGTGCAGCCCTGGATGTTTCCCAAACTGTGTGCACTTAGCTGCAGAACGATCTGGTGCCTGGCACACCTGGCATGACCTCTAGACTCACAAAACACGACTTCCCTCATGCGAGTCCTCAACCAGCCATCCCAAATCTGCCTTCAATACACCTCCTCTGTGGAGCCTTTCTAGATTTTCTTTACTTCTTCCTCTTCCCTTTGGCTTCAGCAGTTGGCTTGGGGCATCTTTGGAGTTCTACTTATACTATGCCTGGATACAAAAACAAAATTATAGGCTCAGGGAAGACTGATATCTTTTTTATTTAAAAAAAAATCCTCTTTTCCACAGGGACAGCACAACCCTTGGCTTCAGGGAAGGACTGCCTGCCTGTCTGCTGAGCTGCCATGGATCCCCAGCTGGGCCAGGAGAGGTAGGAAGCAATGCATCTAAAGGAAGTCTGACTGGCTTCCAGGTGCCTGGGTATGACAGAGGTGGTAGGGGGTTTGAGCTGGAGTTCTCCTCCACACAAGTGAGAATATGTCGCACCACTACCCCACAGCCTCTGGGACCAGGCATGAAGAGAGGGCAATGTCTGGTGACGTGAGAAAGGGGAGGAGGAGGAACTGTAAGCATTACAGGGAAGAGAACCCACCCGAATGAATAACAGGTTGCATATCTTCCTGAAGTAATCAAATCCTGACTGTGAGCTCAGCTGGCCTCCCAGAGCCAGTCTGCTGAGAGGCCCCTGAGATCCAGGTTCTTCTAGGCTTCCCACTGTCCTTACCCCAAGCCTCCAGCAGTGGGCAGTGTAGAGACCAGTGCCTGAAATTAGGTCTTCAGCACAAGATATTAAACTCAATGTTTTAGCTGCTGTCCAAGAAACAGCAGCAGCCTGCCCTGCCTCTAACCTCCCCCCACTCATATCTATATGCTGAAGCCCTGGCCTCCAGTACTTCAAAATGTGGCTCTATTTGGAGAAAGCCTCAATTAAATGAAAATGAAGTTCTTAAAATGGGCCCTAATCCAGTAGGCCTCAATCCAACCTGCCTAGTGGCCATATAAGAGGAAATATGGACAGAGTGATGCCAAGACCACACACATAGAAGAAAGACTGTGTGAGGACACAGGCATGTACACAGCCTCAGATGCCTTCATCTCAGGTATCCAGCTTCCAGAAATATGTAAACACATGTCTGTTGTTTAAGCTGCCTAGCTTGAAGTACTGTGTCATGAAGCCCTAAAAATGTACTGGTGATGATGACTGAGAGGAAACTGGAAGCTGTGGTGTGCTCCCAAGATGACCTGGGATGTCAGATGGGCAAGGTGAGCTGATGACTATTATTAATAAAGCCGATCTAGCACTCCTGGGTGGTAGGAGAGAATCAATACAGCAAACCTTGATGGGCTTTACTCCCTGGCCAGGACTGGCAGGCTGGACCACATAGGAATCATTTACTGCTGGAGTCCTTGCAGTGTCCAGCAGGAGGCAAGCTCTGATGTAAGTCCACTAGACGCTGCTCATGTGTCACAGAGGGGCTGAGCTTGATTGTGGCAAGAGAAAGCCAGAAGAACATGGGGAGAGAAGAGCGAACTAATCCACCTGTAGAACAGGGCAGGCTCATTGTTAGTGAGGATGGTGATGGGATGTTCCGGTGCTCACACCTCTCCAGTTGAGGATTGGGAACTAGCCTTTTGTTGGTATTGCTGGATGAGGGCACGGAGAACAAAGGGTTAACAATGTTTGAGCAGGTGAAACCCCGGTGATAACCCGATAGGAGTCTCCCAGCTCCATCAGTCGACCCTGACTCCCAACCCCCAAAGCAAGCCACATGAACCCAAATTCACACCCCAGCTGTGCCTAGAAGGTGGCAGTTCCTCTGCCCTACCATCTGATATGTGCCCAAGCTCACGTCTACATGCAAAGCAGGTATTCACAGGTTGCTGATTTCTTCCAATCCTCATTGTCCATTTCTTTTCCTCCCTCCTCCTCAATTTCTATTTAACCCACGATGCTGCTAAAATAAAATGGGATTATGGGATTATTTGCCATGCCTTTTCCCCTGGTCTTTGCCCGTTACTGAGCTGTAACACATGGGGAACCGTGTTTGCCCTAGGAAGCCGTGCTTCCAGAGCTGAATACTGAATCACAGGGAATCGTATTCCCAGGGAACGGTGTCCCAAGAGCTGTAACACTTCCACGGGCTTTCAGGGCCATGGGCATGCTTCCACAGCTGCCTGCCTCCACAGAGCCCCCAGAGCCGTTGACACTCAGAGCATGCCTGCTCCCTCCCTCTCCGAGGTTGGCCAGGACTGCTGCCACCGTCAGCAGAACACCAAAGCAGCCGCCTATTGAGTGATAGCCTGTGGCAATTCTCCCCTGGTGCCCACCTAGCCGGCACCCCAGCAGCTCAGCCTGGCCCCGCCTCCCCAGACTCGCTCCCGGCTCCACCCTGCCTGCGAGGCCTGCCCGCAAAAGCCCCAGGCAGACTTCAAGACCAGCAGACCCGTTTCTTTTTTTTTATTAAAATAACAGCCTTTCCATGAGCCAGTTCATACAATCCCCCACCACCCTGTTTGCAGATATACCCTTAAGTGTGAGAAAACTGAGTTACAGAGAAACTAACTTGCCAATGAGACAAGTGTAGCCTGCAAGAAGCTGCAACAAGACCTACAAGAAAAGTGAGGAAAAAGGGAAAAGATGGGCAAAGACCCAGAGATAGGAGGTGCCAGTATGTGAGGTAGGCAATGGGAGCAGACCCTAGCCAACACGCTGTGCCAGGAGAGGCTCTATTGTGTGGTCAGGCCCCATCAGGCCTGGTGTGCTAAGCAAGAGCTGTTCCTGGACTCAGGCACATGTCACTTAATACATGACCTACAGTAAGCCTGTGCCTGAATGCAGAAGCCCTGGGGAGAAAGAGTGAGGGTAGCAGTGGGAGTGGGGGTGGGTTGGGAGGGGGGTGGTCAGGTTACAAAGGGAGACAATGTGAGCTGACCTGCTGGACTCCAGCTGATGTAATTGTTGCAGAAGATGGGGCATCACATGTCCTCATTGTCACCAGGGGGCATTATGCTAGATTCCCTGGATCAAAAGTGGGTCAGCACCCTAAGTTCTAGGTAAACTTTCTGGTCCTTGGCATAGCAGCTTTCCTTATTTGCTTTTTTTTT
>PVHP010027598.1:0-23703 GCA_004024765.1 Zapus hudsonius | reverse complement strand
TCTCTCTCTCTCTCTCTCTCTCTCTCTCTCTCTCTCTCTCTCTCTGTATCTCTCTGCTTGAAAATGAATAAATAGAATATTAAAAAATAAATAAATAAAATAGAAAGCAAAACCAAAAAATAAAAAAAAATACCCTATCATGTATAGGATCTTATGAAAACAAAAGTACTAAACAGAAGTCTATGATGTTTAAGTTTTTGAGATGACTTAGAGTTTTTTTAGGGCTGGAGAGATGGCTCAGTGGTCAAGGCACTTGCCTCCAGTGCCTAAGGCCCTGGGTTCAATTCCCCAGGACCCACATAAGCCAGATGTACAAGGTGGTGGCCCTGATGTTCTCTCTCTCTCTCTCTCTCTCTCTCTCTCCCTGTTTGAAAATGAATAAATAAAATATTTTTTTAAAAAGTTTATTTAGGGCTGGAGAGATGGCTCAGCAGTTGAGGCGCTTGCCTCCAGTGCCTAAGGCCCCAGGTTCAATTCCCCAGGACCCACATGAGCCAGAAGGTGGTGGCCCTGGTGCTCTCTCTCTCTCTCTCTCTCTCTCTCTCCCTCTCTCTGTATGTCTCTGCTTGAAAATGAATAAATAAAATATTTTTAAATAAAAGTTTATCTAAGACTTAAGCAACGGGTTCCTTTTAATTATTTGGAAGGTGTTGTTGCTCAATAGAGAGTTTGACAGATTACTGAGTGGAGGGGAGGCTCAAGGCTCAAGACCCGTGTTCTGTTGTATCCTGTCCCCAACCGGCAGCTGTGTGACTTGGGGCCAGTGGACTACCTGCCTTTCCTGGGCATCAGTTTACTTGTGTGTAACATACAGGGACGGGACTGAGATTATAGCTCTCGGCAGAGCTAGTCTGTTGTCAGAAGTCTTTGGACACGAAATGATCTGTGCTTAATATCCTTCATCTTGACACTGCTAAGTAACCACAGACCAGCCGGCCAGCGATCAATCTCCATCTGCAAGCTGCCCATACACAGCAGGCTGGAGAAGAGCCACATTTTATTTCTGCCAGAAACTCTCTTGGCAAATCAGTATCCCTAGAGATGGCTGTTTAATTTTGTGGTGCAGTGCATGGTTTAGTGAAGAGAAATGCTGAATGTCCATTTGTTTACATACTACCTGTGTGTCATGATGTGTTGAAGATAGAGATGAGCCAAAATATAATGAAAAGAAGGCGAGAACCCTTTTACAGCATATGCCGATTTTGGAAATGGGTTCAAACTGTGGATATATACATTTATACAAATTGAAAACTTCTGTTAATATTAAATACCTTGCCAGATATGTCATTTTAGACTTTCTCATGTTTTTTATTTTATTTTTTGGTTTGTGATGTGTGTGTGCGTGTATGTATGTGTGCTGATGTGTGTGTCCTATGTAGACAACATGGGGACGTCAAAGGAGGGCATTGGGTGTCCCCTCTACCACTTTGTTTGTTTGTTTGTTTTGAGGTAGGATTTTGCTCTAGCCCCAGCTTTTTATGTAGGTGCTGACTCAGGTCCTCAGGCTTGTGCAGCAAGCTCTGTTAATCACTGAGCCATCTCGCCAGCCCAATATTTTAATTTGCATGCGAGGGGGAGGATTGAATAAGAGAGAATGAGAATGGGCCTTTTAGCAGATTCATGTACCACTTTCTGCATCTGGCTTTAAGTGGGTACTGGGTAATTGAACCTGAGCCAGCAGGCTTTGAAAGCAAGCACCTTTAACCACTGAGTCACCACCCCAACCCCCATTTTATAAATTTATATATATATATATATATATTGTTTGTTTGTTTGTTTTTTGAGGTAGGGTCTCACTCTAGCCCAGGCTGACCTGGAATTCACTATGTAGTCTCAGGATGGCCTTGAACTCATGGTGATCCTCCTACCTCTGCCTCCAGAGTGCTGGGATTAAAGGCGTGAGCCACCACACCGGGCCCCCTATTACATTTTGGAGACAAAGTCTTACTGTGTAGCCTTGGCTGGCTTGGAATTTGGGGCAATCCTTCTGTATTAGTCTTCCCAGAGCTGGGATTATAGGCATGAGTCATAACACCTTTTAAACAAGTCACATAGATTTAAAACTATTATAAAAAGACAAGAAAAAAAGAAAAAGGAAAACTCAGAAAGAATAGACCTGCTACTGAGGACAGTCCCTAGTCTCTGTCTGGTTCCAGAAAAGTCTCAGTGTTCAGAATGATAGGGTAGTAGAATCTTTTTAAATATATGTTTTCCCTTTGAGTCAGCAATGCTATTTTTATGTATTTATACAAGAAATATGAAAATAGACTTGACAAAAAGACTTGTAAAAGAATGTGCACAGCAGATCTCTTTACTATATAGAAAATTCCAACAGCCCACATGTTGATCAACAAGAGAACAAATTGTGATTATATACATACAATGGAATATCATTTATCAGTGGAAGCATTCTCTTAATGGAATATGAGTTATATAGCTGTAGCCATTGTTAAAGTTATAAAGATGCGCATGGTGGCACACATCTGTACTCTCAGCACTCAAGAGGTAGAGGCAGAAGGATCGGGGTTTAAGGTGATATGATGAGTTAAGGTCAGCTTGGGCTACCTGTGACCCTACCTCAGACCAAACAAATAAATGTACAATTAACAACTGGGGATATAGTTCAATGGTAGAGTGCTTACCTGGCATACTTTAATAGTTAAGGTCCTAGATTTGACATGCATGTTGGTGCTGGGGAGATATCTCAGTTGGTAAAGTGCTTTCTTGCAAGCATCAAGAACCTACATGAAAAAAGCTAGGTGGCTTTTGCTTGTAATTCCAGCAGGGAGGAGACAAGACAGGTGGATTTGGAGCTCTCTGGCCCCACTTGCCTACTTAGAAAAATTCCGGGCCAATGAAGATGTTGTCTCAAAAAAGGTGGGCCTGGATCTTGAGGAATGATACCCAAGTTTACTCTCCCACCTCCAAACACATATGCACACACACACACACACACACTGTTAGAATGAACATGACCAAGACCACCATGAGAGACCACCTTGAAAGGAAAGGCTTTAATCAGAGGAAAGGGGCCCTGAGCTCCAGGCTATCTCCCAAGTGGGGAAAGAACACATGGCAAGGTCAGACCAGGAATTTAAGGGGAATGCCCAGGTTGGGGGAAGGGCCCAGGTAGCCCGGAATGGGGAAGGGGTGTTCTTTTCCACCAGACCGAGACACAGCAGGTGGGGGGCTTTATCTCCTATTTAGGTTAGGCAGGCTTTGGTTTCAGTGTTGAAACTTCTCGTGAGGCTGGTTGGGGGAGGGGACCAAGGTGTTGCCTGAATTTTGACCTAACACACACAAAGACATTTATCTATACCAGGGTTCAAAAAATATAATTTATGAGCCAGGTGTGGTGGCACATGCCTTTAATCCCAGCACTCTGGAGGCAGAGGTAGGAGGATCACTGTGAGTTCGAGGCCACCCTGAGACTACATAGTGAATTCCAGGTTAGCCTGGGCTAGAGTGAGACCCTACCTCAAGAAACTAATATATATATATAATTTACAGCTGGGCATGGTGGTACACGCCCTTAGTCCCAGCATTTAAGGGGTTGAGGTAGGATGATGGTGGTGATTTCCAGGCCAGCCTGGGGCTACAGAGTGAGACCCTACCTTGAAAAAACAAAACAACAAAATAATCATTTACATAATCTTGACCAAACAACAGTAACAACCGAAAGTTTAGTTAACTGAAATACATATCAAGATGAACTTAATAATAGACTATGGACACTGGAGAGATGGCTTAGTGGTTAAGACACTTACTTACAAAGCCTAAAGACCCAGGTTCGATTCCCCAGTACCCACATAAAGCCAGATGCACAAATGATGCATACCTCTGGAGTTTGTTTGCAGTGGCTAGAGTCCCTGGTGTGCCCATTCTCTCTGTCTCTCTATCTCTTGCTGCCCCCCATCTCTGTCTACTTACAAATAAAAAAAAATAGACTGTGGGCTGGAGAGACGGCTTACCTAGACACAGGTTCAATTCCCCAGTACCCACGTAAAGCCAGATGCACAAAGTGGCATATTGTCTGAAGTTTGTTTACAGTGGAAGGAGGCCCTGGCATGTCCGTTTTCTCTCTTTCGCTCTTCTTGCTAAAGAATAGACTACAATAGAATATGTTGGGGAGAATCTACAGACCTCACAGGACCTCTAGATTAGGCCATCCAAATTCTGGTTGAACCAAGAACACTGACGGATATGCATCTGGGTTATACTTAATGCCATTTCCTCAGGACTGCTTGTTCCCAGGGACCAAACTGTAATTGGGCACAAACAATTCATCTGGAAAAATCCTCTCCCTCAGGCATGGTTTACCACAAAACTCAGTGCACTTAAATATGACAGCAGCAAAGCAATGTTAAGAAGAAAGTAAAAACAGGTCAGAAAAAGATAGAAAGGAAATTAGTTGAATACTATGAGATTGGTTTTTTAGATTTACTCTCATATATATATATATATATATATATATATATATATATATATATATATATATATATATATATGTAATTTGGTTTTTCGAGGTAGGGTCTCGCTCTAGTCCAGGCTGACCTGGAATTCACTCTGTAGTCTCAGGGTGGCCTTGAACTCATGGCAATCCTCCTACCTCTGCCTCCCGAGTGCTGGGATTAAAGGCGTGTGCCACCTTTAAAAATATAAGAGACAGCCCGGCTCTCTCTTATATTTTTGAGTTTTGAAATAAGCATGCTTGTTGGTTTGTTGTGAGGCAGGGTTTCACTCTAATCCAGGCTGACCTCAAACTCAGATCTTCCTACCTCAGCCTACTGAATGCTGGCGCTAAAGGACTGTGCCACCCATCTGGCTGCATTTTTTTAAAGAGTACTTGTACACATGTGCGCATATGTGCGTGTGGAGGCCAGAAGTCAACCCCCAGTGTCTTCCTCTATTATTCGCCACCTTATTTTTTGAGATAGGGGCTCAAACTGTACTTGGAGCCAGCAAGCCCTAAGGGTGGATCCTCCTGTTTCCTGTGGGATTACAGGCATGCATTACCACACTTGGCCTTTTTTATGTGGGTGCTGTAGATCTGAACTCAGTTCTCTAGCTTGCAAAGCTCTTTACTGATTAAACTATTTCAGTCCCATGCATTGGTGTTTAATAAATATTTTTATTGGGGCTGGAGAGATGGCTCAGCAGCTAAGACACTTGCCTAAAAAGCCTAACAGTCAGGGTTTGATTCCCCAGTATGAACGTAAAGCCAGATGCACAAGGTGGTGTATGCATCTGGAGTTCATTTGCAGTATCTAGAAGCCCTGGTGTTCCCATTTTGTCTGTCTCTCCCCCAATATTTTAATTTATTTAATTGCTAAGCCATCTCTCCAGCCCTCTCTAAACTTTAAAAGAAAAAAATAGAGTGATGAGGCTGAAGATGTGGCTCAGATGTGCAAAGCCCTGGGTTTGATCCTCAGCACCACATAAATAGGATGTGGTGGTTTCTACCTGTCATCCCAGCACTCAGGAGCCAGGAAGATCGGAAGCTTAAAACAATCCTCCCTTACATAGGTGTTTGAGGGAAAAGGGACAGGAGAGAAGGAAGGATGGAAGGAAGGTAAGAGAGAGGGAGAGAAGAGAAAAGGTCAAATCAATGTATCAAATATTTGATGATTGCTTATGTGTACTAAATGCAACACTATCCCCTGGAGACAGGGCCACTCCCTGCAGGAGGATCAAGCACTTCCTTGGATCTCCGTCCCTTTGTTTCTCCTATTTTTTTCTTCCCATTTTTTCTTGTCTAGATAAATTTTTACTGAGCCTGGAATTGTATCTAGTGGAATAAATACATAGAAGGAATTCAATTACAATACAGCCTACTCACAATACAAGTTTGTGTCAGTACAGATAGCAGAGAGGCAAGCACGATGGCATTCCTGGGTGGGCATGGAGGATCCTCGAGGAGGTGAAACGATAGCCCAGATGTTCAAGTGAAATGTATCTTGGGAGGAAAAAGAGCGTATGCAAAGTCGGAAAACTGCAACAGCACTGTGTGTTCCAGGACCTATGAGCACTCTGGTATTTCTGCAGCGTGTTCAAAAGAGGGAAAATGGAGGTACCAGTGAGAGATGAATAGGCCCACCTTTCAGTTAAGGATGTGGGGTCTTTGGTGTAGCTGTTGATATTTATGAAAGCTGAATGTTGGGGTTTCCCATTCCCTTTATTATAGACCTACCTTCCCAAGGTTCTCTTATCAAGTACCTTCATTTATTTTATTTTATTTTATTTATTTTGGTTTTTCTAGGTAGGGTTTTACTGTAGTCCAGGCTAACCTAGATAGAATTCACTAAGTACTCTCAGTGTGGCCTTGAACTCACGGTGATCCTCCTACCTCAGCCTCCCAAAGTGCTATAATTAAAACTGGCTTTTTTGTATATTTTTGAGATGCGGTCTCATTCTGTAGCCCAGATTGACTTGGAATTCACTATGTTGTCCAGGTTAGCTTCAAATTTAAAACAATCCTACTGGGCTGGAGAAGTGGCTCAGCTGTTAAGGCACTTGCCTCCAGTGCTTAAGGCCCTGGGTTCAATTCCCCAGGACCCACATAAGCCAAACCCACAAGGTGGTGGCCCTGGTGCATATTCTCTCTCTCTCTCTATCTCTCTCTATCTCTCTGCTTGAAAATGAATAAATAAAATATTTTTAAAAATAAAAAATAAATAATCCTCCTACCTCAGCCTCATGAGTGCTGAGATTGTGGTTGTGAGCCAACACCCCTGGACGAGATTTGTTAATATTATTTTTATTTATTTATTTTTTTTGGTTTTTTGAGGTAGGGTCTCGCTCTAGTCCAGGCTGACCTGGAATTCACTATGTAGTCTCAGGGTGGCCTCGAACTCATGGCGATCCTCCTACCTCTGCCTCTGAATGCTGGGATTAAAGGCGTGCCCACCACGCCCGGCTAATATTATTATTTTTGTAGAATGAGTTCCTAGCTGGGCATGCTGCATCATGCCTGCACACCTAGCACCTACAGCTGAGACAGAAGGACTGCCGGTGGGAAGCCGTCCCTGCCCTCAGTCCTGACCACCCTGGGACTGTCCGAGCCCTCCTTTTCTCTTTGCTCTGCCGTTTGTCCCGTGGAGCACACGACATCTCTTCCCTTCCCTTATCACCACCCTCTGCTTGAGTCCTCGTTCTTGCCTCAGCATGGAAGGCCGTGGAGCTGTCCATGTAGCCCCCTTCTAGGGCCTTTGATTGTCAAGTACATCTCACACTTAGTTAAACTCAGATTCAGGAGGTGATGTCTTTTAGTCACTCCTCAGAAAGAGGGAAGTTTCTGTCTATAGACTTTATAAATTGTTCATATTTAACAATGAGCCTTGCTGTCTTTATTTTTTTTTATATTTTATTTATTCATTTTCAAGCAGAGAGATAGAGAGAGAGAGAGATAGAGAGAACCAGGGCCACCACCTTGTGGGTCTGGCTTATGTGGGTCCTAGGGAATTGAACCTGGGGCCTTAGGCACTGGAGGCAAGTGCCTTAACCGCTGAGCCATCTCTCCAGCCCTGCTGTCTTTATTAAAAGTGTTTTAACTTGGGAAAATGAACTCAATAATAGAGACTGTAGTACTGTTCAGTTCTGTTAAGGTCTATGTCTATACACATGTGTGCCCACTCACTCAGGCCATTCCTACTACCACTACCATAGGAAATGCCTCGAAGTAGTTGAGAGAGCAAGAGCCACAAAAATGCTTATACTGCATGACCTGTAAACTCTGTTATTGAAAGACAAGAATATAAAAATGAAAATTCATATTCAGCCTTAGCTATACACAGAGGAGTTGAGGAAAGAAAACTACTGTCGACAGAGGAAAAGTTTGGTAAATAATGACACATTCACCAGAGGAAGTGTTTTTGCAACACTGAAAATCATTGTTATAAAAAGTTAACAACATATAATGTTTATAGTACAGAAAGAATACAAATTATATGTAATTACAGCTGTGTAGAAAATGAACTGCATGTGGGAACTAGAAAGGAAAAATGAAAACTGCTAATGTAATGGAATTATATACACATTTCAAACTTTATTGTGGGTTTTTTTTGTTTTGTTTTGTTTTGTTTTCTTTTTCAAGGTAGGGTCTCACTCTAGTCCAGGCTGACCTGGAATTCACTATGTAGTCTCAGGCTGGCCTCGAACTCACGGCAATCCTCCTACCTCTGCCTCCTGAGTGCTGGGATTAAAGGCGTGCGCAACAACCCCGGCTTTGTCCTAGGAGTTTTGAAGAAAAAAGGAAGAACTCTAATCTGAGCTCTTTTTTTTCTTTCATTGGCCTAAATAATTATGCCCTAGGAAAGAAGGAAACATCTACTTTCTTAGAGTTATAAAAATGAGCATTCTTAGGGCATTTGAGAACAAAATGGTCTCCTGGGGAAGATGGCAGACTCCATTCTCAGAGGGATTCATAAAAATATCCTCATTCCTCCCATTCCCGACTCCCCAGGCCTTGACAACCACTGAGCTACTTTCTGTCTCCATAGAGTATAGATATTTCATATGATAGAAATCATGTAATATGTGGCCTTTTATATATCTGGTTTCTTTCACTTAGTATAATGCTTTCAAGGTCCACCCATGTTGTAGTATGTATCACTATTTTGTTTTTTTTAATATTTTATTTATTTATTTGAGAGAGAGAGAGAGAGAGAGAGAGAGAGAGAGAGAGAGAGAGAGAGAGAGAGAGAGAGAATATGGGTGCACCAGGGCCTCCAAGCCACTGCGAATGAACTCCAGACACATGCGCCCTCTTGTGCATCTGGCTGTATATGGGCACTGGGGAATCAAACTCTGGTCCTTCTGCATTGAAGGCAAATGCCTTAATCGCTAAGCCATCTCTTCAGCCCACTATTTTGTTTTTTGAGATAGATCTCATGCATCCCAGGCTGGCCTCAAAGTTGTTATATAGCCTAAGATAACCATGAACTTCTGCTCCTGCTGCCTCCACCAATGAGTGCTGGGTTTCCAGGCCTGTACCACCATGACCAGTTTTATGCAGTGCTGGGGGTCTAATCCAGGGTTCGGGGTGTACTAGGAAAGCAATCTCCCACCTTACCTATATCCGCAGTTCTAAAGATAAATCCCAGGCTGGCCTTGAACTCATGATCCTCCTGCTTGATCCTCTCCAACGCTTGTCTACCAGCATGCTCCACCATGAACAGCAACATTTGGAACATGAATATGTCCAGATTTTGTTGTAGACATTTGCTTTCAGGTCTTTTGACTATGCACCTAGGAATGGAATTGCTGGTCATATGCTAGATCTTTTTTTTATAATTATTTATATTCACAAGTAGAGAGAAAATTATTGAGAGAGAATGAGAGAATGGGTACACCATAGCCTCCTGCCACAGAAAACAAACTCCAGACACATGTGCCACTTTGTGTATCTGACTTTTTACATGGGTAAATGAATCTATTTATATGACATCTTTGAAATTACAGAGATTGAGGAAGGGCACAGAGGTGAATGTGAATTTAACAGGGTAACACTCTTCTCTAAACCTGGGAAGGGGTGTCTGTCTGTCTGTCTGTCTGAGGCAGAGTCTCACTCTAGCACAGGCTGACCTGGAACTCACTCTATTTAAAGCTGGCCTTAAACTCACACTACCTCAGCCTCCTGAGTACTGGAGTTTAAGGCATGCACCACCATGTCCAGCTGTTTCCAGGCTTCATGCCACAGTTCTGATTTAGCAGATCTGGGAGTGAATCCAACAACCTGCACTTAAAGATTCTAATTCCAGAGATCAGTCACTCCATTGAATTCTGATTCAGATCAACAGTCATGAGGTGAATCATCATCATTATGGTGAGAAATAACCCTTTAAATTCTTCGGTGGCATAGAGGATTTATGGTTAGGTGGGAATTTTAAAGCAAGGTACTGATAACATTTTCCAAACACCCACATGTTGAATAACAATGCTTGACCAAATTCAGTGTGTGCTTGTTCAGAATGAACAAGATCTTTGAACAGAAAGGAGCTTGACTTCAGTTCTTATTTATGTTGAAGGAGCCCTGGCCCGCCTCTTAACTATTTGGCCTGCCTGAGCCCTCCTGATTTATTTGGCACAAGGAGGGCAAAGACTTCTGCTTTAGTTACTTAGAATATACAAAGAAATATTCTTTTTTTGTTTGGTTTTTTTTTTGTTTTACGAGGTAGGGTCTCGCTCTAGTCCAGGCTGACCTGGAATTCACTATGTAGTCTCAGGGTGGCCTTGAACTCACAGTGATCCTCCTACCTCTGCCTCCTGAGTGCTGGGATTAAAGGCGTGCTCCACCATGCCCGGCTTTATACAAAGGAATAAGGAATATTCTAACGGGCCAGGAAGTCCAGTACTTCCCAAGCTCAGAATGCGGCGTATGCATTTAATTCTTTTTTTATTTATTCATTTTCAAGCAGGAAAGAGAGAGAGAGAGAGAGAGAGAGAGAGAGAGAGAGAGAGAGAGCACCAGGGCCACCATCTTGTGGGTCTGGCATGTGTGGGTACTGGGGAATTGAACCCAGGGCCTTGGGCACCAGAGACAAGTGCCTTAACCGCTGAGCCATCTCTGCAGCCCTTAATTCTTCATTTACTGTCTCTGGCTTGTAATTTGATGCTATAATTGCACAGCCAGTTTACCTCTCCTGTCAGAGGGCTGGAGTATAGCCAGTGGTAGAGCGCTTGCCTAGCAGGTCCTGGGTTCAAGCCCAGCACTGCCAAATAATAAATTAATAACTAAGTGCCAAGTTAGCTTGATATAATTCTAAAATTCCGTTATTGTCTTTTGCCTATTAGATGATATATGTAATAAGAGATTTGAAGCACTTCACACATAATTTACAAGCTATCCCAGTACTTTAAGCGTCACAGGTAATCCTATATATATGTTAGGCAGACTTCTGGGATTCTGTCTCAGCATTCTCTCTGTGGGCAAAGGGAAGCCTGGTATTTCCTAATCTCTGTTGCAATAAGTGAAGTGACTAGCAGTGTGGAAGGTGCCCAGGCTCCTCAGTGTCTCAGTGCATTTCCAGTGGAAACCAACTTTCTTCTAAGTATAAACTGCTGTGATCAAAAGATGACATTTGTCTCCAAAGCATTTTCTTTAGGTTTCATAAGTTAAATAAAGCAGTTTTAGAATAACACCTGTCTGAGAAATTCTAAAATTGGAGATAGCCATCTGGTTTGCATAACTTGAAATATTTTCAAAATAGATTTTGTCATACCAATGATTTTTTTATTGTTGTTTTTCAAGGTATGATTTAGCCCAGGCTGACCTGGAACTCACTCTGTAGTCCCAGACTGGCCCTGAACTCACAGCAATCCTCCTACCTCTACCTCCTGAGTGCTGGGATTAAAGGTGTGCACCACCACGCCTGGCCATACCAATGATTTTTTAAGACTATTCTAAAAACTGCTCCAAGTATTAAGATTTTTTTCTATAGGACTTAAACAATAGAGATAGATGGTGATGATATTCACTCCAAGAAAAACTTTGAGGAGTCCTGTGGGTAAGGCCACATTTCCTGTTCCATGGACCCACATGACATGAAGGCTCAATTTAGATTCATCTGTTTTTTTAATTATTCTAGATCAAGCCCAAAGAACTCAGCCTGGATAGCTCTTTAGACATCTGAAGATGGCTGAGGTCATTCTTACCTTGAGGGCACTTTGCAATTTGACTAGCTCTCTGCCCAATTTGAGATAAATTTCCTGGGTATATCCCTGATGTTTTAGAAGTCCTGAGGAGGTCATTTGCCAGGTCTATTCATTGCCTGATTTGTCTAGGTGTCCTTGGACTTATGCCAGGTCTTATGTGAAAAATTCAGAGAGTATATTTTAAAATATGCCACTCTCAAAGAAATGAAATTAAAACTAATTACAGGGCTGGAGAGATGGCTCAGCGGTTAAGGCACTTGCCTCCAGTGCCTAAGGCCCTGGGTTCAATTCTCCAGGACCCACATAAGCCAGACCCACAAGGTGGTGGCCCTGGTGTGCTCTCTCTCTCTCTCTCTCTCTCTCTCTCTCTCTCTCTCTCTCTCTCTCTGTATCTCTCTGCTTGAAAATGAATAAATAAAATATTTTAAAAAAACTAATTACATGTAGAATTGGATGCTGGAGAAGGTGAAATAAGTACATTTTGAAAAACAGTGAATGTTCATTTTTACAAGTTTTTTGGAAAGCAGTGTAATAATATGTTAGCTAAAACCTCTTAAAAGCGCATAGCCTTTGACCTAGAAATTTCACTAACTGAAATCTCTTCTGAAGAAATAATCAAATACTCGAGCAAATATTTATGTACTTAATACGATAGGCAGTGGTGTAGAGTGATGACAGGCTTTGAAGTCAGGTGGCCTCAATTCAAATCCTGGTTCCTACTTTTGACTAGTCTGGCCTTGCTTAGCCTTTGTGTTTATCTCAGTTTCCACCACATAGAGCTGTCGTAGGAGAATAGTGATCCCCTCAAGTATCAGCTGCTACAGCAGTGTGGCAGTGTCTGAAGTGGAATAGGACCAACCAACTGTTTGTTACTGTTACTAGAGCAAAAATAAAATGTTGGGTTGGAGAGATGGCTTAGTGGTTAAAGGCACTTGCTTGCAAACCTAATGGCCTGGGTTCAATTCCGCAGTTCCCACGGCACATCCATTCTCTCTCTCTCTCTTTCTCTCTTTATAAATAATCAAAATATGTTTTAAAATTTATCAGTTTTAAAAATTAAAACTAAGGGCCGGGGAGATGGCTTAGCTAGCAGTTTTAGGCACTTGCTTACAAAGCCTGCTGGTGCAGGTTTGATTCCCTGGTATCCACATAAAGCCAGATGCACAAAGTGTCACATACATCTGGGGTTCATTTGCAGTGGCTAGAGGCCCTGGAGCACCCTCCCCCTCGTAAATAAATAAAATATTTTTTTAAAAAAGCCAGGCGTGGTGGCGCATGCCTTTAATCCCAACACTCGGGAGGCAGAGGTAGGAGGATTGCCGTGAGTTCAAGGCCATCCTGAGACTACATAGTGAATTCCAGGTCAGCCTGGACTAGAGCAAGAGCCTACCTTGAAAAACCAAAAAAAAAAAAAAAATTAATTAATTAATAAACAAAACAAAATAAAATAAAACAGTTGGACATGGTGGCGCACGCCTTTAATCCCAACACTCAGGAGGCAGAGGTAGGATTGCTGTGAGTGTGAGGCCAGCCTGGGACTACAGAGTGAATGAAGGCTCAATTTAGATTCATTTGTGTTTTAATTATTCTAGATCAAGCCCAAAGAAGTCAGCCTGGATAGCTCTTTAGATATCTGAAGATGACTGAGGTCATTCTTACCTTGAGGCCAACCTGAGACTACATAGTGAGTTTCAGGTCAGCCTGGGCTAGAGCATGACCCTACCTCAAAAAAACAAAAATAAATAAAATAAAATAACACTATGAGAGTGCTAGAGAGATGGATCAGCAGTTAAGATGCTTGCCTGCAAAGCCTGACAACCCAGGTTCGATTCCCCAGCACCCACATAAAGCCAGACGCATAAAGGGGCCCATGCATCTGGAGTTCATTTGCAGTGGCTGGAGGCCCTGGCATGCTCATTCTGTCTCTCTTCTATCTCTCTCTGCTTGCAAATCAATCAATCAAAATACTTTAAAAATAAAATAACATTAAGAAGAAAGTCTTGTTTATGTTAAGTAAAAAGAGACATAAGTTATATTATCACATGATTCCAATTTTTTCTTAGAAGATCATTTATTTTGCATATGCATGGAAAACAACTAAGAAAGGAATATATCCAATGGAATAATTCACTTTTCTTGGAATAATTCTTGTTTTTGTTTTTTCTTGAGGTAGGGTCTCACTCTAGCCCAGGCTGATCTGGAATTCACTCTGTAGTCTCAGGGTGGCCTTGAACTCAAGGCGATCCTCCTACCTCTGCCTCCCGAGTGCTGTGATTAAAGGCATGCGCCACAACACCCGGTTTCCGGCTTACATTTTTCTGAAGTAGGGTCTCACTCTAGACAAGGATGACTTGGAAATCACTTTGTATCCTAGGTTGGCCTTGAATGGATGGTTGTCCTTATACCTCAGCCTTCTGAGTGCTCAGATTAAAACCATGAGCCATGGGGCTTGGAAGGTGGCTCAGTGGTTCAAGGTGCTTGCTTGCAAAACCTATTCACCTTGGTTTAATTACCTAGCCACACATATAGGTGGCCAGATAGGTGTTAATTTTCGGCAGCAAGAGACCTTGTATATATATATATATATATACATATATATATGTATATATATATATATACACACATATATATATGTATATATATACACATATATATGGCATGAATCATTATGTCTGGTTTAAACTAAATTTTTAAAAAACTAACAATAATCAAATTTTATCTTAATTATAATCAATTAGCTTCTGGATATTCTAAGAGTCCAAGCTATGCTAAAATTCTTATATAAATTACAGTATTAGAATTAAACTATTTCAAATAAGTTTTGCCCTAAAATATACTTTAGAATCTGAAGTTTAAGCTGAGCATGTTGACACACACTTGTAATGTCAGCACTCAGAAGGCAGGGGCAGGAAGATTACCATAAATTGAAGATCATCCAGGGTGGTAAAGCAAGGCCTTGTCTCAAAAAACAGCAACAACAACAACAAAAAATGGGCTGGAGAGATGGCTTAGTGGTTAAAGTGTCTGCAAAGCAGAAGGACCTGAGTTCGATTCCTTAGTACCCAGGTACAGCCAGATGCACAAGGTGGCACATGTGTCTGGAGTTTGGTTACAGTGGGTGGGGGCTCTGGCACACCCATTCCCTCCGCCTCTGCCTCTCTCACACACTCTTTCTCTCTTTCAAATAAATAAATAAATAAAATATATTTTTTTAAAAAACACCCCAAAAAGCCAGCACTCGGGAGGCAGAGGTAGGAGGATCGCTGTGAGTTTGAGGCCACCCTGAGACTACATAGTGAATTCCAGGTCAGCCTGGGCTAGAGCGAGACCCTACCTCAAAAACAAAACAAAACAAAAAAAAAAAACAAAACCAAAAATCTGAAGTCTCAAAAGACCACATATTTTTTTTAATTTTGTTTGTCCTGTATTGTCATTCTTTTTTTTATTAACATTTTATTTATTCATTTTCAAGCAGAGAGAGAGAGAGAGAGAGAGAGAGAGAGAGAGAGAGAGAGCGCACGCACCAGGGCCACCACCTTGTGTGGCTTATGTGGGTCTTAGGGACTTGAACCTGGGGCCTTAGGCACTGAAAGCAAGTGCCTTAACCTCTGAGCCACCTCTCCAGCCCCTAAAAGACCACATATTTTAACCTCTAGTTTTAGGTATTTAACTTTAATTAGTGAATTTCATTGCTATTTAGGATTCTCATTGGGGATTCATTGTGTTTTGATAAGTTCTAGCTCCATGATGGTGCATGAACCTACAAAGGGGGGAAAATACACACCTGCTTTGCTCATTTTGGATGCTAGAATTGTACCTGAAACAAGAACATCAGTTCTTTTACAACCATATCTCAAGGAACTCTTTAACTTGGAGCGCTTTAACTCTTTACCTAAGCAAAAAGTCTGTTGATAGTTAATTCAGCCCATGATATGGACCGAGAATTATTTTCAGTCAGTTTTAGCATAAGTATTTATCACTACATGTACTGTTACTGATCTCTACCTAATAGTGACATCAGTTCTTCCCCATGGAGGCAGGATTAACCCTTAATCAGAAAGGCTAAGAAGCTTGTGTGTGTTCTGCATGGCTAATTCTCTTCTGGAATGGTGGCTGGCCAGGAATCTTCCCCCTCAGTGAGCCAGGCCTCCTGACTCTGCTTCTAGTAATTCCCTCTTAAGTTCTTCTGACCTGTTCCTGAGGAACAAAAGAATGCCACAAAAATGGTGTTGCTTCCACCTTGTCATCTTGGAACACTTGCTCTGTGGAAAACCAGCCATCATGTAAGAAGTCCAGCCACCTTGGGACCACCTTGCTCTGAAGAAATCCATCTAGCCACCCCAGCCAGGGAGTTGAACATATGGCCCAGTCTGTCCTCTTTCAGACGACTCCAGTGTGTGTCACAAATGCAGGAGAAATGTAAAGACCATAGTGCCTAAGCAAGTCCAGTCTCCCTCAGAGCCATCCGCTTAGTTAGGAATGACCACTATACAGCACTAGCCTTCAGACCACTAACGGCTTTCTTATGCCTTACCTTTTGCACTGGGATGGGGATGTTGAAAGCCCATGACTGTTCTTTTGTCTGCAGTTGCAAGCCTAGCATTTTTTAATGTAGATTGCTAGCGGAGGCTACATGTCCCTTCCTCCCAGGCTGTGCTCCTTCGTTCGAAGCCTTCTGCATGCTGTCTTTTTTGATACTGGAAATAGCTTTGATCTGTTTTCTTGGCCAAGCCACTTTCTTTGTAACATATGCCTGGCCTGTAATCTCTAAAGTAGTAGTAAAGAGGATTTTAATCTTCAGCTGTTATCACCCCTCATTATCTAAGAGCTAAAACACCCACATTTGGGTAGTTCTGCTGTACTGGGCCCAGTGCATACCAAGCAAGTGCTTTACCACTGAACTGTGGCCTAGCCTCGCCAGGGCAGTCCCGTGACTCTCCCTGTGAAGCACCTTTGGACTTTCTCTTCCTGGCTCAACTGACTGAGAGCCAGAGCTGGTCAATCATTTAAGCCCAACACTGTATCAGCATGTGGTTGCATTCTCATAGTCTCAAGTTTCCATGAGCATTGTATGGAATACATGAGAATATCACATGTGTTGCCTGGCTGGCAATGATTGCAGCTTCATTGTATATATTCCTTTTAAAAATATTTTTATTTATTTGAGAAAGAGAATGAGACAGACAGAGGGAGTATGGGCACATCAGAGCATTCTGCCACTATAAATGAACTTAGACACATGGGCCACTCTGTGCATCTGACTTTATGTGGGTACTAGGGAATTGAACCCAGGCCTTCAGGCTTTGAAAACAAGTACCTTTAACTACTGAGCAATCTTTCCAGCCCCATGTTCATTATTTTTAAGTTTGAATATTTGTTTTTATTTTGGGGGTAACCTCTTTTTTTTTAAGGATTAAAAATTTTTTTTCTTTATTAAGCAGATATATATATATATATATATATATATATATATATATAGAGAGAGAGAGAGAGAGAGAGAGAGAGCACACCAGGGCTACCACCTTGTGGGTCTGGCTTATGTGGGTACTGGGGAATTGAACTTGGGGCTTTAGGCACTGGAGGCAAGTGCCTTAACCTCTAAGCCATCTCTCCACCCCGAGTAACCTCTTTTTAAAGACTTTTTATTGACAACCTCTATACATACAGACGATATATCAAATTGAGCTAGGCATGCTAGTGCATGCCTTTTGAATCCCAGCACTTGGGAGGCAGAGGTTTTAATATTTTGGTTTATTTCCTTGAAGTTTCTAAAGTTTGTTGGTGACTTTCTTGTCTTATTTAAAGCAAAGTGGGGAACATACCATGCATACTATTTTGAAAGCTGGTTCTTGTCACTTAATATATCACACATATTTTCCCATACTTCCCTTTCTGTGCAATAGTGTCTTGAGCCAAGCCACAGGCTTGAGAATTGCTCTGTACAATTAATCCCCCAGGTGTTCTCGCATTTTTTATGCCATCAGCCTCTAAGTATATCATGTTCCCACATTCAGAAAAAAAATATGAAAATTTTCTGCTCCTGGGCTTCTGGGTTTTATTTCAAGAGTTCTTTCTTTTTGTTTGTTTGTTTTTGTTTTTTGAGGTAGGGTCTCACTCTAGCCCAGGCTGACCTGGAATTCACTATGTAGTCTCAGGGTGGCCTCGAACTCATGGTGATCCTCCTACCTCTACCTCCTGAGTGCTGGGATTAAAGGCGTGCACCACCATGCCCAGCTTATTTCAAGAGTTCTTATAAAATGAAAACAGAGTATGTTCATGCAAATAAAATCTTTAGATCTTAAAAACAATTCAGACTTTCTATAAGCGGAAGCTGAGCATGATGGCTCACTCAAAAGGTTGAAGCAGGAGGGTCACTGGACCTCAAGGCTAGCAAGTCTGAAAGTGTATTGGTGGAGTTCAGGAAGACAGTCTTGGAAGAAACTGTTGGGGAAAAAGAATAAAATCAAGAAGTTAAGGAGAAGTGGGCACACAGCAAACTTGATGAATGCCTTTAGGGTTCTCATTCTTGTAGACTTCTAGGCCTTGGAGAGCGATTGAGGGAAGGAACCCAGGTAGATGGAGTTGGATTGCCTCAGGACCATCTGAGCATGAGCTGATGAGATCCACTCCCAGAACTGTTCACTGAATGGCACAGTAGTGTCTGACAAGGTCTGACTCTGTTTCTGCAGGTCTTGTAAAACAGATGAGACATTAGCAGAGTTATCAGGAATAGATACATAACATTTAACCTTGCTATTGGCAAATATGCCACCCTGGGCTGTTGTGAGGATGTCCAAAGCTATGAGACTTTATATAATTAAGAAGGACGATTTCATTAGCTGTGTAATTTAAAGCCTTTTGGGTATATTTAGTGAGTTTCTTTGTGCCAGAGGACATCTTCTAAGCCAGTAGATGAAATAACAAACTGAGACGAAATGATCATGCCATTGAAAAACACTCCTAGTCCATGGGTGTTTTAAAACCGGTAAACTGGCTGAGCACTCTAAGGTTTTTACTCATTGCCCTGCATCCAAGGAAATTCCACAGTGTACTTTTTAATCCATCCTGGGGATAGCCAGTGCCAAAGGTTGATACCACAGTGCCCAGCAGGTTCCTGGCCTCAGGATTTTTCAGTAGCAAACTTTCTGACGGTTGGCACATAATGATCTGGCGGCAGTTAGAAGGCACTCACCATTGTTTCCACCGTAAGGAAGCCTTCTGACTTACGTGACCTTTGGTATTTATATGTGGGCATTTAGGGAAATTGAATGGGACTTTATGCTTTATGTTTTTTTTAAATATTTATTCATTTTTAAGCAGAGAGAGAGAGAGAGAGAGAGAGAGAGGGAGAGCACCAAGCACCAGGGCCACCACCTTGTGGGTCTGGCTTATGTGGGTCCTGGGGAATTGAACCCGGGGCCTTAGGCACTGGAGGCAAGTGCCTTAACCGCTGAGCCATCTCTCCAGCCCTGCTTTATGTTTTTATAAGAGATGCTGACTATAAAATAACAGACGAGGCTGGGGGATTGGCTTAGAGTGTAAAAGCACCTGCTGCCAAGCATGAGGACCTGAGTTTAATCCTTAGCACCCACCTGAAAAGCTGGGCATGACCCCATGTGCCCAGTGCTGAGGGGAGTAGAGACAAGAGCATTGCCGATGCTTCCTGGTCAGCCAGTCTAACCAAAAAATGAGGAGTCCAAGTTGAGTGAGAGACTCTGTCAGGGAAATAAGGCAGAATAGTGACAGAGGAGGACACATGGTCTTTGCACACATGTATCTGCATACACATACGTATACCATGTGCACACACCCCCACACACCAAAAAAATAGACAATAGAAATAGTTTAATATGGGGCTGGAGAGATGGCTCAGCAGTTAAGGTACTTGCCTCCAGTGCCTAAGGCCCCAGGTTCAATTCCCCAGTACCCACATATGCCAGACCCACAAGGTGGTGGCCCTGGTGTGCTCTCTCTCTCTCTCTATCTTCCTCTCTCTCTTCCTCTCTCTCTCTCTCTCTGTATTTCTCTGCTTGAAAATGAATAAAATATTAAAAAAAGAAATAGTTTAATATGGCTGAATTTTGGAGTGTTATCTTTCTTTTTGCTTTTAAAGCTTAATGTCAAATTATATAAACAAAATCAAAGATTTTTGAATTTGTTTCAAAGTACATTATCACAGTGATATAAGCAATGTTAAAAAATAAACATTTCCACTTTAAAGTGGCAATGACAGAAAAAGTTTATCAAGTGTCTATTTTCCATCCCCAGTGATTTTACTTACAAAGATTGAAGATGATTCTGACCAAATAATTTGTCGTTTCCAGATATATTCTGTATGTTTTATATTAGTAATAATTTATTCATTAACAAAATGACAGTCTCATACAAATTTGACATCTTGGTCTGGGTGATGATTGGTTGCAGGGAAGGGTGGAGTTTTGCACACATAGGGTTTGTAGCAGCATCTCTGGTGTCTGTCCACAAGATTCCAGTAGTAAATCCCAGCTGGGAAACTGGAAATGTCTCTAGACATTGCCAAATTGCCCTCCTAGGGGCAAAATTGACTCCAGTTGAGAATAACCGCCCTGGTGTGTTTAGTGCAATTGTTGTCATGCTTTATAGGAGCTTTGGAGTAAAGCAGTGTTCCGTTTGTAGCCAGGCACAACATCAGCACAAGAAAGGAAGAACTGCTCGGCAGTAATTTTGGATAGCTCAGCATAAACAAAAATGTCAGACTACATGTCTTAATCAAAAACTAGATTGTCTAGGTAAATGGTATAAGACAGACCACTAGAAACATTGTAGCAATGTCACATGGGAGAAATAAAATTAGTTAATAGTTAAGAGTAATTTATGGATCTGCAGATATTAAAGGATGCATAAAGGTCTTTATACTGCTTTGTGCTACCCTGAAGGCACAGCATTTTCCACGGCATGCTGGGAGAAAAACATGTTTTACTTCTTTTGTCATCCTGTGTACCCCAGGTGATGCCCTGCACCCTGCGGGGACATCATTAATCTAACTTCCTCTACATTTTTGGCATTTTGCATCATGATGAGCCCTTTTGGAGCCTGTCAGCTCGCAGGGTGTTCCTCAGCTTAAAAAACGTGCCAGCTGATGTAGGAGAGAGCAGAACACTTCAGTATTACCTCCAAACCATTCCCATGCCTGTGCTGGTTTGATCTAGCTGTGCCCCTTAAACTTATGTGTTCCAAATGCTCGATCCTCAGCTGATGGCAATTTTAAATTGGAACCTTGTTGGAGCTGTGTTGTTGAGGAAATGTGTGCTTATGAGTGTTATAGCCAGCTTCCCCCTTGCCAGTGTTTGACACACCTCCTGCTGCTCTTTGCCACCTGCTGTGGCGGAGGTGATATCCCTGCTCATACTATGGTTTTCCCTGTCATCATGGAGTTTCCCCTAGGGTCTGTAAGCCAAATAAACCCTTTACTCCCAAAAGCTGCTTCTGGTTGTATGTATGTCACAGCAACGAGAAGCTAGCTGCAACAGTTAACTTGGTACTGAGAGGTGGTGTCATTGCTGCTAGAAACCCGATTCTGTGGCTTTGAGAGAGAGAGAGAATGGGTGCACCAGGGCCTCCAGACACTGCAAAGAACTCCAGATGCATGCACCACTTTGTACATCTGGCTTTATGTGGGTACTGGGGAATCAAACCCAGGACCTTAGGCTTTGCAGGCAAGCACCTTTACTACTGGGACATCTCTCCAGCCTGGATTTTTTTTCTTTAACATAGGTTCTGGGGAGTTACGCTTGGCGGTCTCCAACCTGAGATGCCCCCATGCTTAAGTGGCAAGCTCTCTGAGCCACTGAGCCATCTCCCCAACCCATTTTATCTTTCCATATCTCAAATATCTTCAAACTATCAATTATCTCTCAAATGTCATTTCCTGTTTTCCTTCTTTCATTTGAACCAAAAACATTTTCAGGTTATGGTTATTTGCTGTTTCTTATTCTCTCTCTCTCTCTCTCTCTCTCTCTCTCTCTCTCTCTCTCTCTCTCTCTGAGGTAGGGTCTTGCTAGAGCCCAGGTTGACCTGGAATTCACTCTGTAGTCTCAGGGTAGCCCCAAACTCATAGCAATCCTCCTACCTCTGCCTCCTCCTGAGTGCTGGGATTAAAGACGTGCACCAACATGCCCGGCTTAACCCGGCCAATTTTCTAATTTAAAAAATTATGGCTGGGCGTGGTGGCGCACGCCTTTAATCCCAGCACTCGGGAGGCAGAGGTAGGAGGATCACTGTGAGTTCAAGGCCATCCTGAGACTACATAGTGAATTCCAGGTCAGCCTGGGCTAGAGTGAGACCCTACCTCGAAAAACCAAAAAAAAAATAAAATAAAAAAAATTATGTATTTGTAAAGAGAGAAAGAGAATGCACCAGGGCCTGTAGTTACTGCAAACGAATTCCAGATTCATATGCCACTTTGTACCTCTGGCTTTATGTCATTACTGAGGAATTGAACCCAGGTCATTAGGCTTTGCACCTTAACCTTAGCCGCCTCTGAGTGCCCCCTTATTTTCTAATTTTACATTTTCCTTCTTTCTGTTTACTCCTGCTAATTTAATTGTTAGAGAAATGGAATTGTTTCTGTTGTGGGTTTTCCCCCCACCGCTTGGACTTTGCCTCATTCACAGTGTCACTTCCCCACTGCCTGCCTGTCTCCACCGTGTCCTGTGAACTGGTAGTCGCAGCTAAAGGCTTGATCAGATCCAGATTCAGTTTTCTTTTTGGCAAGTCAGAAAGAAGGCCATTGCCAATGACAGCTTTGTTGGTGTCTTGCTCAGTGACTTGCAAATTGATTTAGCTAACATCCTGTGAGTGCTCACCATGTACCCAGCAATGTGCTAATGCTAGGGTAGACATTGTGTCATTGATTCTGATTTGTACCTCATAATACCAGTACTTATCAATCTATATCTGATGACCAAGCATCTTGTTAGGACCATGTAATCACAATACTGTTTCATATACCTCTTAGTATATATTCCTTTGCCATTTATGTAACAATATGGAGCTTCTTGTTTTAAATATATTTATTTTTATTATTTTGGCATGTGCATGTGTGCGTGTGAGTGGGTGTGTGTGGAGGCCAAAGGTTGATGCTGGGCTGCTCCTGGCTTTTCCTGGGTGCTGGGGATCCAAACTCAGGTCCTCATGCTTTGGGTGCCTGAGCCATCTCCTCAGCCCTGTGGAGCTTCTTTTTATGAATTCATTTAGAGCTGTGCACAAATCTCTTACATTAAAGGCCCTTTTAAATTTTAATTAAAAATAGAAAAGCTCAAAGATCTATCCTGTAACTGAGTGCATTGCACCCTAGCTTTTGGGACTGGGATTCACCATCTGTTAACCTCACAGGGACAGATAGCTAAACTGCAAACAGGGCCAACAGAATTCAGCGTTTTCCAAGCCTCTTTCTCCTTGGCACCCATTGTCTTCTGCAGGTGCACCCACGGGCTCTTCCGTCTCCTGCTTTCTGTGTGTACTGCAGAGCTCACAGTGTCCTACTGTTCCCAGTGTGAGAAACTGGTCCGCAGTTACAAAAGCAAAACTAGCTTTTCATTGTTTGTTTATGTATTTTCAGTTCATTCTGCTCAGTTTTCCCTATCCACCTCAGCTCTACTGTTTATTTAATCAGACCATTGGAACCCTAGACCTAAAAGTAAATGTCATAGCATGTTGACCAACTGTCACATTTGAAGATTAAAGACATTAAACTGCTTGATGTGAGTTTGAGGAAGAAAAGCCTACTTTGCAACTAGATACTGGAGCACTGGAAGCAAGACAATGCTGAGAGGCCCTATTGTCTGGCTTTAGTGGTTGACATGCTGGGAGTAATTTATTGTTGTTTTTTGTAAAGATAGCCAGATTACGTTTGTGTGTGTGTGTGTGCATGGGTCGCCAGAGTCTCTTGCCACTGTAGTTAATGTCTGTCTGACTTTATGTGACTGGGAAATTGAACCTAAGCTGGCAGGCTTTACAACTAAGCATGTTTAATGGCTGAGCCATCTACCCAGAGTCCACCCCCCCTTTTTT
>PVHP010027597.1:0-23696 GCA_004024765.1 Zapus hudsonius | reverse complement strand
CACACACACACACACACACACACACACACACACACACACACACACACACACACACACACACACACACACACACACACACACACCAAACCCAAAACCATATGTCACATGTTATTTAGTCTGGTTGTGGATAGTTCTTATCTATTATTTCATGTGTTTTGTCTGTTTTTTCCTCATTGATGTTTATTTACCTAAAACTGAAGAAAGCACAAAGGCCAAATGAGAATCTGACAGTTACTCAGCCAGAGGATGTCAGCAAATCAGGAAGGGTTTTAGCTAGAAAATCGCTCAGAAATAGATGTTAGCAATAAAAAGCACAAAATAAAGGGTAGAAAAAGCATGAAATGATTTTAGACATCAAAAAGTTGACAGGAATACATTGTTCTTTCCTTGTGAAAATTTCATAATGTCATCTTTTCATATTGGCCACATGCTAACAACTTGGTTAGCTTCTCACTAGCAGAGATGAAAAAATGCTTATTTCAGAGTTAAGAGGTGGGATTCTTGGTCAGTAAACTGGTGTTTAAGAAGGATGAAAGAAAACCAACCATAAGGTAACAGATGAACAAAACATTCTCCAATGTAGACTACATACGGTCCCAACCTGACCAAAGACAATACTCTCATATTCTCTGACCCAAGTGGTGTAAAAATGGGTCTGCTGAAGACCAGTAACAAAAAAATTTCCAATTTCATATACTATTTTCTAAATCCATTTGTAGGATGATGTGACTTAAGTATCTGAGTTAAGCAAACATCTGCCCACACAGCCGGAAGCCATATAAAAACCCCTAATAGTCTTTAATTACCTCATGGAAACATGAAAGCTACTCAAAGAAGGATGCAATGCAGTTATTGAACATCCAAATGAAGTGTGATACTTTGAAATCTTACAATTGCATTTTCTACAGGATATTGTTGCTTGTATTTGTTGGTTTTATCAAATGGTGGCCATATATCACTGACAGAGACCAGGTTTGCATACTGGCTAGGTAGGCAGGTAGACCACAGGTCTAATCCCATAAAACAGTTCCTGCAGTACCAGGAGAAAAAGGGTCCAGAGCAAACACAGAGAGTGAATGCTTGAACTAAGAACCAAACCTAGGAAAATCATTTTAGGAGACTGGCCCAGGAGCCAGCAGCTCAGAACCACAGGACCGCTCATTCAGTTGCACTTCCCCTCTCTGGAAATAACCAATGATTATGAAAAAAATCATTATATTATTATTATTCAGGTTTTCAAGGATTTTCTATTTATATTGAAATTTTACTTTAAAATTATTTTTGCATTTACTATAAAATGATACTAAACTATAAGAATTTCAAGACATCTTTAAAAAGCATAGTTCTCAATTGTACATCTGCAAAATAAGCAAAGATCTAAAAATCAATCATCCACGTAATAGGACCCATTCATTAGTACACATTTTTTGTTATATTCAATGGAAATTGTAGGAAACAAAACCAGTTAATTGAAATCAGATATAAAGCAAATGAATACCCTTAAAGGAAACACTCATGTGCTTTTTAAGTAACAATAAATTTATATTTCAAGCTGCTTTTAATTTTGCTTTTCTTAAACAAGATCTTTCCATATCAGTTTACATAAATTTATCTAATTTTTTTTGTTGCTATTGATTTTCAGATAGGGTCTCACTCCAGCCCAGGCTAAACTGGAAATCACTCTGCACTTCCCAGGCTGGCTTTGAACTCACAGCAATCCCTCTACCTCTGTCTCCTGAGTGCTGGGATTACAAACATGTGCCACCGTATCTTGCCCTTAAAGTTTTTGATTTCTGTTCTTTTCCTCAATGGTGTTTATCCACTTGAAAAGAAGTTTCTGTTATTGGACTTGCTATAATTTTTATAATCTATCCATGTTAGTGATCATTGAGGAAAATGTTGGGTTTTTTTTAAAATATAAATTTATTGTCCATAATGAGTTACATTATTTAGTGGGCAAACCATGAGTTGTTATCCAAAATTCTCCAATTCCCCCTCCCCCTCCCTCAAATAAGGCAATATTGCAATCAGTAGTTTTATGATATGCCTTTGTGCATATGTGTAAGTAGAATCATGTATTAAGTTCCCTTTAAATACAATTACTGAACCAATTTTTAAATTTTAATAAGTATTGACAAATTGTCCTGCAAAGCAGTCTTACCTCCATTAAAAGCAGAGAGGAATGGCTTTTTTCCCTAAAGATTCACTGGTTTTTTTCAACTTTCCAATCTTTGCTAATGTCCTAAATGAAAAAAGTGGTACATCAATTTTTTAAAAGTTCTTTGAATTAATTAAAACTGAAGTTGATTATTTTTTCATAGGACTTTAAGCTATTTTTATTCATTTCTTCTTTTTGCCATGACAGAATACCAGTTTTTTAAACTTTTTATTGTTAATAATTAGATACATTATATAAGCAAGCTTTTTTTTATTATCCACAATGAGTTACATTGTTTAGTGGGCCAACAATGAGTTGTTATCCCCAATTCCTTATTGCCCCCTTTCCCTGTCCCCAGTCAGCTGGATATTCTCCTCTGTGGGCCATCTGTATCAGTCTTTGTGGTAGGGGACCATGGATAGCCTAGTATTCAGCCGGGTTCTCCTGACCCAAGTGTGTTGTTACTGAGGGTTGCCATGCCTCTGAAATTCTCCCCCACCATGGCTCTCACAATCTTTCTGCCCCCTCTTCTGCTCCGTTCCCTGAGTCCTGGTGGGTGAGTATTAAGGATGCTTTGATGTTGTGAGCTTAAGCTTTTTAAAAATATTTTTTCGAGGTAGGGTCTAACTGTACCCAGGCTGATCTGGAATGTACTCCGTAGTCCCAGGCTGGCCTTGAATTCAATTCACAGGGTTCCTCCTACCTCTGTCGGCCAAGTGCTGGGATTAAAGGCTCTTTGTCAATATTTTCTCAAAACTTTCCAGTGGGTTTTTCTGTTGTTGTTGTTTCTCAGAAGACTTAACTATCTTGGGGCTAGTTAGGTGCAAATGGATTTAAATTTGTTACCTGTGTTGGGGATTCATTTTTAAAAAACTTTTACTGAGAATTTTCATAAATAAACAATGTAATTTGATAATAATCCCCTTCCATTACCTTCACTTCTCCCACTCCCTATTCCACTGAACATCTTCTTTCCAACTGTTTCTCCTATTTTGAGATTTATTTATTTATGTCTCTAATCCTTCTTGCACACACACACACACACACACACACACACACACACACACACACACACACACACACACAAACGGCCTAAAGCTCATGCAATTCATAACTTCCAATCCCATGGATTGATCCAGCACTCCCACTGAGCAGAGCCCTCAGTGAGTTGGGGCCAGGGAGGAGGGAAATGGGGATCACCAACATAAGACTTATTACATATTGTGTGTCTAATTTTCAACAATAAATTTTCAAAAAAAAAGCCTAGAAACTAAGCACACCAAAAAGTCTAATAATCTAAGGGGAAAAAATAGGAAAAAAAAGAAAACACAACTTTTTAAGGTTTTCTTTTATGATTTATTTCTTCTCTTTTTTCTTCTTCCTTCCTTCTTTTCATGTGTAAGTTGTGTGGGTGTGTATAGAGGTCGAGTGTGCCTTGGCACACATGTGGAGGCCAGAGGACAACCATGGGTGTCAGTCCTTGTTTCAGACAGGATCTTTTTGTTGTTTGCTGCTGTGTTTATCAGGCTATCTGGCCCATAAGCTTTAGGGGACTCTCCTGTCTCCACGTCCCATGTCACCATAGGAGTTCTTGGATTATAGACACACACCACTGCATCTGGCTTTACACAGGTTCTGGAAACTTGAATTCAGTACCTAATGCTGGTATGGTAAGAATCTCCCCAGCCCCATGATTTCTTTTACATATTTAAATATTTACACATCTGAAATTTATTCTGAGAGCTTTCTAAAGAATTAGCCTAGTTATCCAAATTAATTTATTTAGTAATTAATTTCCCTCAATAACATGAAGAGTTTTTAATTATAGATTATGTATTTTATGTATTAAATTTCTATTTGGGTTTATTTCTAATTTTTTTCTGCCAGTTCTTTGGCTGTAAGTAGCAATTGTGAACATTGAAGTTTTACATATACTCAGTGAGCATATTCCCCCATGTTGATCTTTTTAAAATGTTTTCTGGCTTGCTTCATGCATTTATTTTTTTAGATGGATTGCAGTATTTTTTCCAATACAATACCAGAAGGAAACTCTTTAGAATTTTATTTGGGATGGCAATGCATTAACTTATTAAGCTTTAGTAGAACTTTTAAACATATTTTTGTGCCCTTTTACAGCAAATTAAAGCATCGTCTTCTATTTTAAAAAATTAAATCTCCAAACTTTCCCCAAGTAGTTGACCCCTAAGAATTTTGACTATAGAACTAGATTTTGAAAATAGGATGCTTTTCTAACTTTTATTTTTAATATATTTTTGTCCAGTGATTTTTTTTGGGGTGTGTGTGTGCCAGGAACATAAGGAGTGAAAGGATGAACCTAGCTTAAAAGTAAAGAATTAAAACAAATTCTGAGCTATATATGATTATCTTTTCCTCCCTCCCTCCCTTCCTCCCTTCTTCCCTTCCTCCTTTCCTTCCTTCCTGCCTCCCTTCCTCCCTCCCTTCCTCCCTTCCTCCTTTCCTTCCTTCCTGCCCCCCTCCCTTCCTTCCTCCCTTCCTCCCTCCCTTCCTTCCTCCCTTCCTCCTTTCCTTCCTTCCTACCTTCCTTCCTTCTTTCCTTCCCCATCCTTCTCTCCTTCCTTTTCTTTCTTCCTCCTCCCCTCTCCTCTTCCTTCTTCTTCCCCCCATTCTCTCTTTCATGTCTAGGTCTTACCCTATGTGCCTCTAAACTGTTCCAAACTAAGAATGACTTTCTTTTATCATTGAGTTCACCTTGAATATTTGCCTCTTATGAAGTTAGCTAATTCCCTGGCGTTCACCTAAACATTATGACATTTTAGAACTATTCTCTTACAAATCTACTTATTGTTTCCCACATTTTAATCCTGTGATGTTTCAGTGAATATGTTTTAAAAATAAATTCATCACATATGTTTTCCTGCTTAATTTTTACATTCTCACGGTGAACTAAATGTCACAGTGTATGTAGCTTACACTCTTAGACATAGTTTACTGAGCTCATACTCAGAGGCATGGCAGAAGGGGGAGGATGTCAACACTAAATGTGAACTGAGCTGGAAAGCTGCAGCTTAATTCATTAGTTCAGCAAATCTCTTGTCACTATTTTTCATATTTGCAGAGATATCAATGTCTGTCTCTTGCAATTTTTCCACAATAAACTCTCCACATGGTCAGTTCAGCTGCTATAAAGGAGGTAAGAGAAAAGATGAGTGTCTCAGGAGGTCTTTAGCACCAGCCGCTTTCTGTCATTTCACCTGGTGTCTAGTGAAGGCCTCTTCAGCAGAAATACCCATTGACTCCTGCTGCAGTGATTTGCTTTCTTGTTCAGATGTCTTTAGTTACACTTCAGGTTTATACTTCTACCCCATGCTTGACTCCCTGATGACAGCATGCTGAGTAGATAGGGACTGAACTTGCTTCGTGGTTTGCAAATGCACTTTGACCAAAACTCTTCTTATTCTGGGTGACTGGGTTCTTGAGTTGCCTGGATCTTAAACTCAAATCTCTAAGGGGGCATTCTCCTTTAAAACTCTTGATGCCTGTTGTGGTTTGAGTGTGAAATATTTCCATAGCCTCAAGTGTTTGAACAATTGGCCTCCAGTGAGGTGGAACTTCACTAGAAGAAATGGATCAATAGGGTGGGCCTGGAGGTTTTCTAGCCCACCTCTACTTCCTGTCTGCTCTCTGATTCCTGAATCCGGATTCAAAGTGACAAGCAGGGGAGGTATGGCAGCCAGAAGACTTGGTAAAAACATCAGATTATGAGACCACCTCAAGAGAACAGGGACTTGAACATCTCACACAACTAAGAGAAAAACAGATTTCTGTGAGAACTGGTAACAGGTATCTAAACTAAGAAGTATTGCTAACTTGTCACTTAGTGTTATAAATTCAGCTTCCTTTGCAACGTGATTATACAAGCAAGCCATTATATAGCAAAGCATGCCAGAGGAAATATGAGAGTTTTGGGTAAGAGAAATGCAAATATGTAGAGGAAATTGTCTAAAATCTCTATACTTGGTGTGTGGGTGGATCAGACAGGTGTTAAAGATGGTAGACAGAAGGGACACTATATAAATCTGAGTATACTATGAAGATTGCTAAAACAGTTTTCATGAACTAAGTTATGATTAGAATACAAATGACACCTCTTTTTAACATTAACAGAATTATATTCTATCCCACATATTCCTTCAGGCTTCTCATTTGCCAACACACTTGGCCATCAGATAGACATAAATTAAAGTAAATAATTTATCGTGCATAAAACTCACAAAAACGCTTATTGATTCCTAACTTAGGATAATATATTTTAGCTTGTGCAGTCTTTTATCGATAAATCTTAATTGAATTTTCAAGTAAGAGCCTGCAGGGAAAATGAGTTCTGGTTTTTTTTTAAAGGGTTCCAAATGTTGTGAATATTCTCTGATTAAATGTACTGGATAACTTTGCAACAAAGATGAGTCAATTATCTTAATTTACTCAAATGAAAATTATTCACATATTCCAGGCATAGGGTTTTCATCTACTATCTAGAAGTAATTAGCTTTTCTTATAAACTACATTAAATATAGTAGAGTATTGCTCTTATTCCTTTAAATGCTTTGTCTAATTTCAATATTATTTTCAGTGCAATAATACATTAAACCTTTACCTCTAGAATAAACAAAAAGATGACATGATATGTTAAAAAGACCATTATCTTCAGAAACTTTGCCAACTTTTTTGAGGAAATAGGTAGTATATAGAACATGTTAATGGTCTAGGATGTCATGGTAATAATCATACAATTTAAAAAATAGTATTTTATATTTTAGTATTTTGATATGAAGCTAGTAATGGGTGAGATATTATTTTGGAATTTTTGTTCCAAAGTACTTGCTTCTTTTATCTGCAATATTAAAGTTTAATGTATAATATTTTCTTAAAGGTGGCTTCCATCAACATGATCTGTCTTCATTGGGTTCTCTCAAAGGCAGGCCCTCCCTGAAACAAGAGCTTAGATGCAAAGAGTGTATTTGGAAGATGATTCTAAGTAGCAGGCAAAGTGACGAAGCTAGAGCGAGATAGACAAAGGGGAAAGGCCAATAAAGAGATCAATGAAAAAAGTATAGGAATGGGCTACTGGGGATTGTGTTAGAACCCTCAGAAACAGTGTATGTCATGTGTGGAGATAAATGAAGACCAAAAAAGGAGAGGAGACCAAAGTATAGGGGGAGCTTTGGTTAGGGTCATTTACAAAAGCAGCAAAAAACAAAAAGGTTGAGTTTTTGGATGTGTTTAAAAGGCATTAAATGGATTCTACAGTTATTTTTGCACAATTTGCAAATTAAAATAGTCACAGTAATTTCTATACTTTGATTTGTAAACTGGATTATGATATTTTCAGAATTTCTAAGTAGAGGAATTTCATATTTTTGTTGTAGATTGGTTAAGGTTGAACACTGGGTCAAACTGCCTGGATAAAAATTCAATCTCCACTGCATCTTTACTATAGAATCTTGGATAATTTCCTTAATTTCCCTAATTTTTATTTTTCTTAATCTATAAAATTCAGAATAATACTATTATCTATTTCTTAGGTTATTTTGAGGCTTCAGTGAAAGTGAGCTAATGTATGAGAGCTTGGGAAAATTAACCATATATTTAATTAAAAGGACTATTTTAACCTGAGTATAAATAAACAAACAAATCTCCCCACATCAAACCCCAACATCAGCACCATATTGTTTTATATATATTACATTATTTGAATTTACCTCACCTTGAATAACTGAAAGTTAAGGTAACATCCCTATTTTATAGCTAAGCTAATTGAGACTCAAGAGTTTATACCCAAAGTTATATATTCCTTAAGAATATGCTGACAGGATCATTGGAAATAGACATTTTAATGTCAAGGATATTTTGGTGAAGACTATAAAAGCAGATCTTTAAACTTTCTGTTTTCCTTTCCAAAGTGAAAATAGCTTTACTGTGCTCTTTTCAAGTTAAAGGACATATGAGGGAAGCAAATAAGAACATAAAAGACTCACTCCTAATTTCCCCATCCCAAAGCAGTTACAGTTAGTACATTTGATAGACCTAAGCAGCAGACACTGCACATTGGCTATGAGATATCCATTCTCTTCTTGTTTCTTAATTAATTGACCCAAACTCACATGACTCAAGCCAAAATACCCAGAGGAGTTCCCTTGTGAACCAGGGAGTACAAAGAGATGCAAGCAGAAATTGCTGGACAGGCACATTTGGAAAGGTAGCTGACTGTGTGGAAATCATCTTTTTCTTTTCCCCCTTTCTTTTTCTGCATGGAGTACAGACAAGGGGCCCACTGTTTTGGCCCCAAAAACCAAAATAATAGATCGACTCAAACTGAGATGGGCTAGAGTATTGTTAGAGTTGGCTTAGGAAGGATATGACTTTTAGAAATACTAAACATATATCTATTCAATGTATACATGAAGATGAGAAGTAAGAAAGCCCACTGAGGAGGACCCCCAGTGGGTTGGGGACAATGAGGAGGGAAATGGGGGTACCATCATAAGACTTGCTCTTCTAATATATCTAATTATTGACAATAAATATAGGAAAAAAGAACCAGGCAATTGGATATTCTATGTCAATAAACATACCATTCATTTAAATGAGCTACATATTTTATTTCATGGATTTATAATGTTTAATAACATAACAATAACATAACAATAAGTACTCATTGATGGATATCCAGTTTCCCCCCTATTTTTTAAAACTAGTATCAAGAGTTTTCTGATTAGTATTGTTGGACAGTGGTCTGTGTTATGTATCTGCCAAAGAAGAATTAATATAGCAGGCTTGAATTGCTTTTCCTAGAGATGCCTGCTTGCAAGCTGGGCCTAGTGGTACACAACTATAATCCCAACCCTTGAGAGTAAATGACCAGCCTGGGATGCATACACAGTTATCAAGATATATAGAAAAATCCTGTTTTATATAAAAACTCTCCAGAAGGAAATTGAAGAGGATGTGTGTCATGGTTTTATCCAGGTGTCCCCCACAAACAAATGAATGTGTTCTCAATGATTGATCCTCAGCTGATTGCAGTTTGGGAATTACAACCTCGCTAGAGCTATGTTGTTGGGGGCAGGCTTATGGGGTTATAAACCAGCTTCTCCTTGCCAGTGTTTGGCACACCTTCCTGCTGCTATTTCCAGTGCTGTGGCAGAGGTGATGTCCACCCCTCTGCTCATGCCATCATTTTCCCTGTCAGGATGGAGTCTCCCCTTGAGCCCATAAACCAAATAAACCCATTCCTCCACAAGCCACTTTTGTTTGGGTTCTTTCTGCACAGCAACTAGAATGCTGACCGCAGCAATGTGAAAAGATGGAAAAATCTTCCATGCTCCTGCGTAGGTAGAATTAATATTGTAAAATGGCAATACCTCCAAAAGCATCATATAAATTCAATGCAATGTCAATAAAAAATCCCAGCTTCATTCTTTATAAATATAGAGAAAATAATCTCAAAATTTATGTGGCATGGCAGAAGGCCCCAGATAGCCAAAACTATCCTCAGTAAAAAAAAAAAAAAAAAAAAAAAAAAAAAAAAAAAAAAAAAAAAAAAAAAAAAAAAAAAAAAAAAAAAAAAAAAAAAAAAAAAAAAAAAAAAAAAAAAAAAAAAAAAAAAAAAAAAAAAAAAAAAAAAAAAAACCTCCTTAGGAGGTATTACCATTCCTGATCTAAAGTTCTACTATAAAACCATACTAACAAAAATAGCATGGTATTGGCATAAAAACAGACAGACAGACCAATGGAACAGAATCGAAGACCCTGCACTTAGTATGAGTAACTCTAGTTACTTGATCTTTAATAAAGGTGCCAACAATGTTCAAAGGCAAAAAGATAGCATCTTCAACAAATGGTGCTGGACAAATTGGATAAATACATGTAAATAAAATGAAACTAGACCCACTCCTCACAATACATAAAAATCAACTCCAAATAGATCAAAGACCTCAGCATAAGTCTGGAAACTCTGAAAACCCTAGAAGAAAAAACAGGGTGAACTCTCTATGAGACAGGAGTAGGGAAAACCTTCCTGAATAAACAAACCTTCAGTAGCCCAGAAAGTACAACAATCACTTAAGCAAATGGGATCTCATTAAGCTGAAAAACTTCTGTACAGACAAACATACCATACTCAGAGTCAATAGACCACCATCAAACTGGAAGATACTCTTCACCAGCCATAAGTCAGACAGAGGTCTAATATCTAGAGCCTACAAAGAAAATAAATAAATAATAAATAAATAAATAAATAAATAAATAAAATCAAACAGCCCTCTCACAAAATGGAGCACTGAACTCAACAGAGAATTCACAGAGGAGGAAACACAAATGGTTAACTGTCATTTAAGAAAATGTTAATTATCCTTAATCACTAGGAAAATGCAAATCAAAACAACAATGAGATTCCACATTACTCCAATCAGAATGCCAATCATTAAAAAAATCCAACAACAATAGATGCTGGTGAGAATTTGGGGAAAAGGAACCTTAATTCACTGTTGGTGGGATTGCAAACTTGTACAACCACTATGGAAAGCAGTGTGGAGACTCCTGAATAGATGGATATAGAGCTACCAGTGGACTCAGCTATCCCTCTACTAGGCTACTGATCTCAAGATTTCATGCCCCAGCACTGGGACATTTGCTCAGCCATGTATATAGCAGCTCAATTCATAATAGCTAAGAATTGGAATCAACCCAAATGCCCCTCACTGAAAGAATGGATATCAAATTTGTGGTTCATATACACTATGGAATTCTACTCAGCTGAAAGGAAAAATGACATAATGAAATTTAAAGAAAAGTGGACAGACTTGGAGCAGATCATACTTATTGACCCCACACAAGAACAGAGTCCAACACCACATGTTCAACCTCACATGTGGTTCCTAACCAGGTTAAGCCTGAACAATAAGAGAACCTGTCAGGAGAATTGAGAGACCAACAAAGGGAATGGAAGGAATTGGGGGGAGTGGGTAGAGAGGGCGGAAGGACTTACACACCAATCTAAACCAATAATGAATTATACCATTAAATCTTTATGTTCATGCAGTGGGCTTTCAAGGAAGCCATGGGCATGATCTGGTAAGAGAGTCCCTGAATAGGTGAATAGGGTAGGAGGTCGCCTAACCTCAAGACAGATTGCTCTAGCTTGTGACTGCCTGTCCCAATCATTGGTTGCTTCCCACACTTAGCTGTTGATCAAAGACATCCATGAGGTCCCCAAAATAAGACAGGTTCATGTTAAAGCTCTTGAATACCCACTCCTGGCAAAAGGTAAGACCCTATTGCTGAAGATACCACAGAATGTTGTCACACAACACAGAGAGACCTTGCTTAATCCAGAATGGTAACCAGCTCCTGCAAATGTAGTGTTTGAAGGCATTATACAAGCTGCCAGGGGAAATTGACCAAAGATATTCTGAGAACACAGAGGTCACTGCAAGATACACAACACTGAATGATGCTATGAGAATGCTGAAGACACTGCTATATGGTAGAGACTGTAAACTTAGGTGGGTTATCAATGAATTGGTCACAGATTGTCTAAGAGGTCCGCTCAGTGGCAAAGAACCCTTAACTGGAACTAGGATCCATGGTAAACCCACATGAGGACTAAAAACCTGGGCTCTAAGGGGCAATCCCCACTAACCAGAGATCTAAAGAGGCTATATCTATTAGAATCTTACCAAGTTAACAATGTTTGTCTCATTTAACATATACTGATCTCACACACCATTGAAGATTCTGTTTGTATGGTTCAGAAGGCAGCAAGACCATGGATGACCTAACCCCACCAACAGGACCTGAGATGCTGCCTGTCACCCAGGCAGGAGATAAACCCCCACTAAATTAGGATATAGAGCCCAAATGAAACCATTGAGGTTGGCAAGATGATCAAGAGACCTACATCCATAGCAAGTCAAATGACCTGTGAAAAGATAATGGAGACAGACACTGAGAATACCCAACAAAATCCAAAGCAAAATCCAGAGACTCTTAAGGCCTCATCAGTAAAACAGACCTGAAACTCACCCATCAGGGCTGGTGGGGAGCCAAGGCATTTTGTATTTTTAACTCCACTATTTAACCTAATTTTTTCAAAGCTGCTTAAGGCCTGTGAATGAAGTCAGAAGCCACTGGCTTCTTTAAAATGTGTCTTTTTAGTCTCCTTCCACATACTTCGTATTATTAAAGAAGTAAATGATAGAGGTTAGAAACGGGGGAATAGAATCCTCCAATTGTACCTTTGTTTACAGAAGGAAGAGCCACTCATTGGACAATCCTCTGTGTTCCAGGACTATTGAAAAGATACACGTGACCATCTTTCTTAGGAACTCCAAGTGAAAGGGGCCAATGGTGATGAAAATTTTCATTTTCTCCCAAAAGTGTATTGCTTCAATAATTGCCAAGAGGGAATTAGTCTATAAGGAAGTTTGAATTATTTGTCCTGGTGTTTAAAGTCCCCTCATCTGATTTCTCGAGTATTATCAGGTTTTCAACATGTTTTCCTTCTACAACTTTCCAAAATAATGGTTAAAACTGAACAGTGATAGTAACATTAGATTTTGGTAACAATGCCAACAACATAGAGGTAATTGGCAGGGGGAGCAGGCCCGAGTTCTTCATGGGTATCATCCACTGAGGTCACTCTGATCTGGCTTGTTTTCCTGGCCAGACCTTTGTTCTCTGTCCAGCTCTTGAGTTGCAGAGACTATTTACTTCTCAATGACAGTAGCCTGCTGCCCTTCCCCAAAGCCCAGACCCTTAACTTCTCCTGGAAATAAAAGCAAAACATGTTTCTTTCACATCTTTTAAGAACCACCCTTTGAAAGAATGTAAGAGCAAAGGATGGGGGATGAGAGCTTTGGAACACTGTCACCCAATCAGAAAGTAGTCCTTGTACACATGACCTCACAGTCGCTGTCCTTACTTGCACAAGACCTGCTTAATATTGGTCCCATCAACAGGTTGTTGTGAAATGGAACTCACAAGGTTGTTGTGGAATGCAAGATGACAAAAAAAATTAAAATATAAAATCAAATAGTAGGAGAGAAGAGGGGGTTAGTTGGAGGGGATGGGAGACAAAGTTGGGTTGTGGTAGGGGATTATATAAATTTTGAATAACGTTTTTATTTAAAAAGACATTTGGGCTGGAGAGAGGGCTCACGGGTTAAGGCATTTGACTGCAAAGCAAAAGGACCCTAATTTGATTCCCCAATACCCATGGTAAAGCCAGATACACAAGGTGATACATGCATCTGGAGTCCGTTTGCAGTGGCTGAACCCCATCTACATTGGAAAGTTATCACTAACCATAGGTCCTCAGAAAGGCTACACCCGCCAAACGCTCACCAACCTACCAATATTTGTCTCATGACCAATAATAATATCACTCTCCACTGGAGACTCTGTTTGTATTTTTCAGAAAGCAACGTGAACCGGGAACAACCGAACTCCACCAAAGGGACCTTATTTGATGGGGCACACCCAAGCAGGAGATGATTCACCTCCAACTCACCATTTAGAGCCCTAACAACCTCTAAGGAAGTGAGATGGCGAGCAAAAGAGCTATTCCCACAGCAAGGCAGATAACCTGGGGAAGGACAATGGAGAGAGGCATCAAGGGTGCCAAAAATTGTCCAAAATACAAATTTACAGACTCTTAGAATATATAATTCTAAGCCAATAAAAATGTTTAAAAAGTAAAATTTTTTTTTTTAAAAATCTGATGCTCAGGGTTTGATTCCCCATTACCCATGTAAATCCAGATGAACAAAGTGATACATGCATTTGGAGTTTGTTTACAGTGGTAAGAACCTCTGGAGCACCCATTATCTCTCCCTCTCTCTGCAAATAAATAAATAAAAATATTTTTTAAAGTTAAATTAAAAATAAAGGATTTTAAGCTAATGTACACAAACATGCTTAACATACTATAGAAAAAGAGTAACTTTCATTTGTTTCCAGAACTTATCATACACTCGTTTGTGCCCAGTGAAAGAGAAGAGCCAGCATAGAAAACATGTTTGCCTTCACAATAATGCCAACTAAAAAGCACACACAACATATAATACTTTGAACTTTAAGTGGTATGTTTGTTAGTAAGGTTTCTGTCATTATAACAATTACCCAAGATATTAAACTCATAAAAAGAATAGACTTATGTTAGCTCACAGTTTTGTTGTGTTCAGTTGGTTGGTCTGGTTGCTTTGGGGCTTCTGGCAAGGTAGCAATATCATGGTGTGGAACACATGGTGTGTCAGATTAGGAGAGGCAGGGTTGGGGATATAACTGGTAGAATATTAACACACACACACACACACACACACACACACACACCAGAAAAACAACAAATTAACACGAATGAGGAGCTGAGTCAGTGTTCTTTTATTAGCTGAAACATCTCTGAGCCTACTGGGCTGTTGCCTTCCAGAATAATCCCAATCATTGCCTGAAGGTGGTTCTGTGAGACCAAGGAAGGTGATTTGTAAACAATCACTACACAAACACTGGCAAAGTCCAGTTTTCAGCTTGCTTTTTTCTTCTCTATAGTCCCTATTTTTTTAAAGCTAGATAATCTATAAATGTTAGCAACATATCAAATGTCACCAGTTACTTCATCTTCCTGGACCTATCATGTGAAAGCTGCCATTCTAAATTGAGACATCCATGCCAGCTTGTGTTCAAGATGCTTTTCTGTCAAGGAAATATGCTTGCTAAAAATATGTGCTGGGGTACAGTTCAGTGGTAGCATGTTTTTGTAACATCATTGAGGCCCTGGCGTTCTAGCCCTAGCACAGAAAAAAAATATGCATAAGTGTATTGTCTTTTCTGTCTTTAAACTACTAATGGTACTTGTTCATGAAACTTCTCTATTATAACTAGAACTCATCATTCATGAAACAATGGCCCCTAAATATCCAACCTCATTTTGCATTAGGGAAAAAAGGTGCTCTTAGCAGGACGCTGTACTCCTCTGGAGCCCCTTTGCTGCTGCCTCCTCACATGCCTGTTAGCAGTAGGCCTTCTATGTCCTCAGTTCAATCCTGCCTACATGATGGTCACAAGCAACACACACACACAAATATATATATATGACTGGCCTCAACACCCAGACTTGCGCCCACTTGTGCCCACTTACGCCCAGCTGGGTCAGTGCATGTACAGGGTGGTACCCAAGGCTGAGCATAGTCACCCACATGGGTGCCAAAAAACAATGGTTTTCTTCCTTTTTAGCTAATTTTCCTAATTTTATTTTGAGGTAAGGTCTTGATTTGTAGTCCAGGCTGGTCTCGAGCTTGGTATCCTCCTGTTACTGCCTGGAGTCTGAATAAAAATGATAAACATTAAAAGTTCATCTTACTGGGTTGGATCGATGGTTCAGTGGTTAAAACACTTGCCTGCAAAGGCTAACGACCCAGGTTTAATTCCTCAGTACTCAACAAAACCAGATGCACAAAGTGGCTCATGCCTCTGGAGTTTGTTTGCAGTGGCTGGAGGCTCTGGTGTGCCCATTATCTCTGTTTCTCTTTTCTCTCTTTGCTTACGAATAAATAAATAAAAATGTTATTTAAAAAAGTTTATCTTACCTCACTGGCAATTTAAATTTGATCATAATCATATAAAACATCTTAAAGAATGTGGATCCTACTTTACATATTAATAAGGATTGAATGAGTCTTCATGTGACTGAAGATGAACTGTGACCCTCAAACTGTAGTAACCCCAGATTCCCTCCTTCCCTCTGCCTCTCTCCCCTCCCAACTGGCCATACTCTAATAGCCCTAAGGAAGTATCTCCTGTTATAGTAATTGAGTATTCAAATAAGTTGACTATTCTGCTTTCCCTGTTTGCTCAAACTAGGTCTGAGAAATCCCTACTTACTATTATGATAACTTGACGAGGCTTTTCTGTACCTGAGCTGCAAGGAGAAAGAGCTCTTTCCTTGTCATCACTTGCTGACTCAGGGCTCTTGATTTCCCAAAAGAGTTCAACAGCGGGTCTGGCCAACTTGGCTGCCACAGTCTCTGGTCTGGCCATCTCTCCTGCACCTCACGAAGTGCAATATGGAATTTGCCTAGATGGTTTCCAAGTACTTATTATAATGACTTAAATGTTTAACACATCATTAATGTGAATTTATTAATAAGACACAGGGTTGTTAATATCCTTTATACTCATTCCATTTTAAAGTAGTCAGGTTAACAAATAAGACATAAAATTGCTTTATTTTGATCAAAATACCTCTAAATGATATCCATTAAACATTCTCTATTAGATTAATTGATGTACAGGTACCAAATGGAAGATTTTATTTTATTCACTTGTTTGGGATCTTTGTGTTGAATTTCCTTTCCACATTGAGATATAAAGAATGTGCTTATCTACCTGTGTTCTCTTTCAAGACAGATTTATGAAGGTTCATGTCTTGTCCAATTTATAATTTATCAATGACCAGGTTCTGGTTTAATTCTGTCGAGAGTTGTACACATGTATAATTAAACAGTCTTAATTAAGATTTGAAGATTTTGTTTGATAAGTTACCGCCTCAGTTCTAATTTCACAAAAAAATCAGTATTGCTTAGATTGACCCTCAGAACATGATGTGTCCTACTCCTGGGTTCAACCTCTCCCTATGGCCAGTCATCCTCATAAGCAGGGCTTGGGGGTGGGTGGGTGGGGGAGGTGGAATGGTGAGGGATGTTCTAGGCTTTGCAATTCCTACAGTTCATAGATTGAGATGATGGCTTTCAGGTATCCTTGAGTAATTCATACCTTCATAGATATACAGATTAACAAAAAATGTTTTAAAATAGACATACAATGACTTTATTCTGCTTTGATTGCCATTTTTAAACAAAAACAATTTCTGGGTACTTATTGACTCTATTAAATTGGTTACTTCAACTTTATTGATAAAAATGCCTCCAAAAATGTCACTCTGCTTTAAGTATATAGCTGTTAAAATACAATATACATGCTTGTCTTTCCTAAATTTCCATTTAAAAAGTGTTTCTAATGACAACTTTCTGGGTTGTCATTTTATAATAGGTATAAAAGATATATATTTCTAAATTAAAAGGTTAAATAAAATGTTATATCAAAAGTTATCAAATTTCTGATTAAGGCATATTTAAAAGACTATGACATGATTATATATGAAATGTTAAATTTCTAAGATCAAAACTTAAAGTTTTCTAAAAAATTGTTCTATTTTTACTAATGTTATAAAAGTGGTTTACTAGCAAGAATTTGTTTCATCTTTTACTAAATGAAATATATAAAACTTATTATTGAGTTATAACCAAATGTTAAATTTTTGTTTTTCCACTGATTCTCTGTCCACAATAAGATTTCTTAAATATTGTTCTGTTCTTACATCAGAAGAATATAAGTAAAACTGGCTTACTCAAAATGCTAAATTTGTATGTTTTCCCACTGGGTAAATCTGTTATTTCATTAGTAGCCAGGCATGGTGGCACACACCTAAATCTTTGCACTTGGGTTGAAGGAGAAATAGGAAAAGGCTGTTTCAGTTTGGATCAGAGGCCTAGAGGGAACCCATGCCACTCCCCCCCACCTTGGCATGAATGGAATTTGTGTCTGATCAAGCCTCATCTATAGCAGATAAAGTGCCCACCTGCTGGCCCAGAGTCAAGCATGATCCAGGTGGCCTGCCTCTGGACCCAACTTTAAATCTCCAAACCAATCAGATCGTCACATACCTGAATCTGATGAAGGATTATATTCTCAATCAACTGTAAAGGCTGGTCCCAACCTTTCTTCTTTCTGTGTGTGTTCCTCCTCACCCTATCCTGTGCTGCTTGTATATAAGAGAGCTTAGGGGTGTGTGTGTGTGTGTGTGTGTGTGTGTGTGTGTGTGTGTGTGTGTGGGCGCGCGCATGTGCGTGCGGCATTGGAACAGACTACTACTTCTTGGTCTGAGTTTTTCTGCTTGCCTCTGCATTATACTTTGGGGTAGCTTTTCACTTTAATTTCATGTATGATTCTCCTCTGGTATATGAATCTACCACATGTGTATTTCCCTTACACCCAGATCTACCACATGGGTTTTTCTCTAACTCTGGGCCTGTTACCTGTAAAATTTCTCCAGCCTTCTTTCTAGATCCTAATTTCTCTTAAATACATGCCTCAATTTGTGATTCCTTCCTAAATAAACTTGAGGGTTTATAATTTACCCTTTTTAGTCCATTTTTTAAAATCAATTCTTTGTTTAAAATAGGACAGGACCCAAAATTCAGGTTCATAAATTTAGGGACCCCTTTTGGACTCCAAAATCCTGCATTAGGGTGACAGAGACAAGAGGATTATTTTAAGTTCATGGCCAGCCTGGCCTACACAGTGAGTTCCAAGTCAGTCAATGCTCAATAATGAGACCTCATCTCACAAAACAAAAACCAAAAGAATTTCATTTACCTCCTTATTAAGTCTTATTGTGCTCTTCTTCATCTTACTGTGCTAACATCTATTCTTTCTTCCCTTAAGGGCTTGTTTGGGAATACTTGGCAGCACAGATGGAGATGATGCTGTGGATGTATGCCCAGAGTTCCTCAGTGTTTCACACAATGTAAGTGGTAACTATTGTTTTTAGCTGCCAAATTCACTGGCCAACTCCCATTCTTTCCTCTACTGACAAAAGTCAATTCCTTGTTCTTGTGGCTTTGACCAGTCAATGAGGATACTTCTTTCTTGACTGAGGTCAGTCATGAGACCCAGCTCAAACTATCTCACTAGTACTATTGTAGAGTGAAGTAACAATGATCAGACGTAGACTTCTGTGAAATTGGGAGCTTGTGGTGCCATCTCTCCAGTCTTAGGGACAATGCTTGTTTGTACTAGGAGATAATAAAATCACTAGAGATTAAAGAAAAAGGAAGAGAAGGGATAGAGGTATTGGATGCTGTTTCCAGGTCTGAGGTCCTAAAAGCTGACAACACTCCTCAGGGGGCTTAGCTGATGAAAGATTCTGGGCAGAGGAGGCTGCCTCCTCAACTCTGTGTGACACTTCACCATCTGGAGCTCAAAGCAGCCGCTGTTCCTGTGCCCTGCTCAGAATGTGCCTTACGTAAGCAGTTCCTCAACCTCTGGCCTCAGGTCTTTATCCTCTACCACCAATGTCCTCAACTCACATCCTCTGAGACAAGCAGCCACATTCAGGCACACAAGAGTCAATCTCCTGGGAGAGAGTCCCTCAGGAGAACCAAATCCATGGAATGTGACTCTTAACTATCAAGTAAACAATCTTTCATATAATTAAACAAAACCCTTCTTTTTCTAACTGTAGACTTAGCTGTATATTTACATAACAAAATGCAAGAGGTTTAATCAGAACAAAGGAGTCATTTGTCCCAAATCTGTTTCAATTCTTTCTTGAAAAAAAAATGTTGGCAGGTTTAAAATTACATTTTTTCCTCGTTTCTTACTCTTCTAAAATCATAGGTGCCAAGATTCAGTCCAAGCTGGAGCTCAGGGTACTGAGCACCCTTCTGTGGAAGAATTTCTTCACAGCTTATGGTCTACAAATGGGAACTGAATCTACAGAATGGAATAGTTGACTTTCTCTTTTCTTTCTCCTTTGATCCTGTTATCACAGTATTGTTGCTATCTGTGGGGTTATTCTGTAAATCACAAATTTAAGACTGAAGCAGAGTAAAATGCCAAGGAAAGAAACAGAGCCACTCAAGCAGAGGTAAGAGTTGAATTAATTTGTCATGCAATGGCTTCAGAATGCTGTGACTTTAAGAACAACTGTGGTAAACATACTTGAGGGCAGGGCCAGAGCCTTCAAAAAAGAGATTAGATCAGAACATAATGCAATCTGCACAGTTCTATTTGGTGGCACTTCAAGCTCTCCTAATTCCTTGTCCTATCTCTTCCCAAGAAGACAGTTTAGGGGTGTCAGGGCCCTAAAAGTAAAACTGAGAAATTTCTTTGAGCCTGTAAGGGAGAAGCTGGTTTATCCTTACCTTCTCCCTAAAGCTGTCCTGTAGTCCACATTTTCCTAGAGACCAGGAACATAAAGAGATAACCTGGATTCCCTTATTTCTTTCTTAGAAGAGAGAGAGAGAGAGAGAGAGAGAGAGAGAGAGAGAGAGAGAGAGAGAGAGAGAGAGGAGATGAGATTACTCCCCATCCTCAACACCTAATGGCAGCTGGACATCTGGAGTCAGAGAAAGACTAACCAGTTCAGCTCCCATCCTGTAACCCCACAAAACACCCCAATCTAGGGTGTCTAGGTGGGTTTTTCCATTTCTGATAGCCCCTTCCTGCTTAGTTGGGCAGGACCTCTGTTTTCTTTCCTTAAACTCTAGAAGTTCTACCTATGTAAGCTCTTTACTAAAATCTTTCTAAACTTTATCCTTTGTACTGTGGGTTTCATTCATTGAAATTCTTAAGATAAGAGCCCTGAGGCCACTAAATCAGGGGAAGCTTTATGTAACTGTGAGTGTATGGCACACTAGCTCCTGTGTTATTGCCCACTCAAAAGCCAAGAAAGGACCCAGTACTCTCAAAAATACCCCAAATGCCTATACTGTCATCATTTAAATAACAGCTGTCTTTATCATCCCTTTCAAGCTGAGTTCTCCAGATAGCCCTCCCCTTAGTTTTAGTGCTTTTATCACCTGACTTGACTTGGCTGTTTCTCTTTCTTTTTTCTTTTTTTTTGGGGGGGGTTTAAATAGAATAAGGGAGACTTTGAGCTATTTTAGGACAGCATATATATCACAGGACAGTTTTAATAAGTCTGTTTCTATGATGAAAGTGATGGACATCTAGAAGAGAGATCCATAGAAATGACAATTAAGACTATGTTAGAAAGGGAAGCTTAGCTGCAACAAAGATCAATGAAAGAAGGGGATTGATGGTTGAATTGGCCTGTCTATGCTCCAGCATCCTTGCTACTCAACAAGAAATGGGAAGATCCCACTGCAGATGAGCCAGGGTTGGATAATATGGCATGCACCACTAACAAGGTTAGGAGGGTCTAGGATGTTAAACTACTGGAGATGGGTATATCAAACATTGTCATATGGAATCTTTCTATGTCAGGTATTCTGTGCTGGCTCACATAATGTACATTGTATTCCCTCTCACACCCCACCTGCTTTTTATTGACTTGATTATGATAGTGGCAATGAAACCTAAACATTAAATTAATAACCTCCTTTAATAGGGTGGGCTTGTGATATGGTTATGATCAATGAAGTGTGGGCATATGCTTTTTTTTGACATTTCTTCCCAACTCTTATTTTTGCCTGGTTGCTTGGCTTGTGGTTTTGACGTCTAGAGGCTCTTGATGCTATTTGTTACTACAAGTCAACAGGGAAGAAATCAAATGACAGGGTGATAAGCATGGAAGACCAGGGCCTGGAAGGATGGATCAGTGGTTAAAGGCACTTGTTATCAAAGCCTGCCACTTATGGGTTTGATTCTCCAGTACCCAGGTAAAGCTGGACACTCCAAATGATGAATGCAGCTGGAGTTCATGTGTAGTGGCAAGAGCTCCTAGTGTGCTCGTTCTCTTCTCTCTCTCTCTCTCATAAATAAATAAATCTTTTTTTTTGGTTTTTTGAGGTAGGGTCTCACTCTAGCTCAGGCTATTCTGGATTTCATTATGTAATCTCAGGCTGGACTTGAACTCACAGCAATCCTCTTACCTCTGCCTCCTGAGTACTTGGATTAAAAGCCTTCACCACCATACCCAGCTAAATCATATTTTTTAAAAGAAGGCCGGCAGACCAAAAACATAGACAGGGTCTAGATGGCAAATGACATTGTAAATACTGCTCAGAACTGTGTCTCTTGGGGCTTGAATCAAGAAGACGGAAACCTCTTCTCCCCATGTTTCTGTTCTTCATGTGTCAGTACACATGTGAGTCCATGGATGAAGCTGCCCAGGACTGAAGACTATCTCCCAAACCTCAAGTAACCACCTCAGAAGAAACGATCAATATCTCAACTTATTTTCACTATGCCACATTCAGAGAATTCTAATTTTAACTATTTTTAGTTATGGTTTTCTTCTCTGAGGCTAAACACCTCCTGAGGACACTAGAGGCAAGGAGGTAACAACCTGGGAAAGAGAGATTTCAGTGACTGAAAATCATGATAGGACAAAAAGTCTTTATGAGGTAACAGTGGGAAATATGGCAAGTAAAGAAATTCTGGTAAAACCTAGTGGTTTTGGGTTTATGTAATCTGAAGGTTGGGCATTGTGAGGAGAAGGTCAAAGGAACAGCTCTGCAGGCATTTGGCTAATGGGATGGACAAGGTTGACAGACTCAAGGAAGGAAATGATTGAGATGGAGGAAACCATACTGGAGCTGTGCCATTCCCTTAGAGTTATATACTATGTGAGCATCCCTCAAAATACGAACGGTCAGTAGGGCATGGTGGTGGAAAATGCCCCCCTTTTTTTCTGAGGTAGGGTCTCCGTCTAGCCCAGGCTGACCTGGAATTCACTCTGTAGTCTCTGGGTGGCCTCCAGCTCACAGCCATCCTCCTACCTCCGCCTTCTGAGTGCTGGGATCACAGGTGTGCACCACCACAGGTAGGAGGAATGCTATGAGTTCTAGCCTGGGCTAGAGTTAGACTCTGTTTCAAAAAGAACAAGCAAACAAACAACAACAAAAAAGCTCTGTCACAGGCTGGAAAGTATTGAAGGAGAGGAATATAATGCTGTGATGCAGAAAGGGGATTTGACTGAGGATGAACCTTTTAGATGATGTAACTGGAAAGGAGGGTGCTGGCGGCTCTGTGGTTTGGAACTGGTGCTGGGAATCTAGATAAAAGCAGTTCTGAGGAACAGGCTACAGTTTTTGTTTATTTGTTTGTTTTGATTTTTGATTCAGGGTCTCAACTCTAGCTCAGGCTGACTTGTTAGCCCAGGCTTGCCTTGAATTCACAGTGATCTTCCTCCCTCAGCCTCCCAAGTAATGGATTACAGCCAGCATATCCAGCTCCTTCCCTTGAATATTTTATGCTTTAGTCCCGTCATCAGTTTAGATCAAATTGTAGAAATCAAATTGTAGAATTTAGTCCCATCATCAGTTTAGATCAAATTGTAGAACTGCAAATAAAACAGATGAGTATGTGTCTCAGAACTACCTTTCCTGCTAAGGTGTTAATAACTAAAAAGATTAACTATTGCTTTTAATCATAGTAAAGAACTTAAAAATTATGTATAACACATACATAGTATAGTTGTTAGTGGAAAGTCAAAATGGAGTAGTATTGGTTCAGGGTACTTTAAGTGAATTCAAGAGACTGTTTTTTCATATCTCAGACATATAACTGCTATCAGTTTCTTTCTCATTGCTGGGACAAAATACCTGGCAGGAAGCAACTTAGGGAAAGAGTTTATTTGAACTTAAAGTTACAGAAGGTAGAGTCCATCAGGGAAGAGAACACATGGCAGAAGCTGGCAACCAGCATCACATTCTCACATCCACAGTGAGAAAGGAGATGGGGGTTTGGAGAGAACGAA